>JAKZZE010000009.1:1810000-1978791 GCA_024220505.1 Rhizopus arrhizus
GGCCACTCTCTGTGTATGACTGCACTATGTTCATGCAATTAAGGCTCTGTGTTATGAATGCTTTTCCATCACTAAATACTTTCATTAGTCCATGCTATTTGATCAAAAACTTCAAAGAGTAAACTTATGATTTTTTTTTCTGTTCTCTTCTAAGCAGAGCATTTGTGCTATAAAAATATCAAAGAAAGAAGCAACCGAATATTTTAGGCAAAAGATTAACGCTAAACATACAAGGAGTATTGAGGGTATTCTTAAACTAAAGCATTTAATGCATAGTTGAAACCTTACCGAAAACTATACTTCATCATAAAAATAAAGAAATACAGAGATTGTAATCAGCATGGCCATGAAACTAAAGCATTCAATGCATGTCCTTTATATGATAAAGGTAATAAGTTCATAGTCCTTGATAAAATATGATCAACTTGTCGTTATAAATAGACAATAAAAAAAAAGAGAGCGTCAAAATGAAAAGTATAGGTGTGAAACAAAAGTAGCAGTCAAAAGGAAAGAGGAAACGATTAGAATCCGAAAAGCAAGATAAAAAACGAATCTTCAATTGTAGCAAATATGGCAAGAAGCGACACAGGGATTCAAGGTTCAAAGAGTGCGAGTATCATAACAAGGTCATGAATGAAATGATGGTAGAAAAGCTGGGAAATGGCTTTAAATGATATACAAGAAAAGTTTACTCGTTATCTGTTATAAGGCCACAGTATTAAGATGTTCTCAGGCTAACAAGCTAATGAAGGATGCATTTCTTGTGTTACAACATTCTTTTTAACAAAATCTGCATTTTAGATGAAGATACAAAATACGACCTAATGAAGAGATTTAAGAATCTAATTTATATAAAAGAGGGCCAGGAATATTCTATGGTGATATAATCTTCTTTTCCTCCATCCTGTTGTTCTTTATATTTATACTAACAACTATTTAACCAAATACGCTATTGAAAAAATGAATGTAGCCCATACCCGCTAAGTTGTCACTTCCTGCTTTTATTATTAATAAAAAGTATCCTATACTTTGAAGTATAATATAACAATTGATGTTTACTTTTTAGATATAATGCCTGTTATTTTCACTCTAAGAAGCCACATTTCAATTGGAAACGTTTTCCTTTTGGAATGAATTGAACTTTGTTTAAATAGAATTCCATAGTACCTACTTTGAGTGAAAGGAATTACAAATGTTATAATTATATAGTCGATTAATTTTATATCCAATACTTTTAAAAACTAATTTCTTCAAATCGAATTTGCTAGACTATATTACGTGTTACTCATCTCATATTAGAAAGCGTACGTTGTAGATAATAGCGACCTGCGTCTTTGGAAGTCAGATACATTTCATATTCCTACGTCTATAATATAATAACTATAGTTAGTTTTTGATAGAAATTGAAATGGTTGCTATCACTCCTTTACAAAATCTGCATTTGTCAGAAGCATACTATGTAATTATTTTGTATATAGTTGGTTCCCAATTTTGTAATAGTATACGCGAGTACGTAGAGTAAAAGATGGATTGTCTACTAAAACAATATTTTAATTTTAGCTAAACATGACCCTTTAGGCTGTCTTATGGGCTTTTCTTTTATTAAAGAAGAGAGAGGCTTAAATAACACAGTACCAGATATAGAAAATTGTGTATTCACAATAAGGTATACTTGATTGATAGATTTTTTTTTGAATGAAATTGTATAAGTTTGTTGCGATTATTATTGAACAGTAAAGAAACTTAGAGAAAAAAGAGGCATTTCTATTTAATGATGAGAGAGCTTTACAGGCTAAACTAATCACAGAATTTATCACAAGCATTCATAAAACCAGTTTGGCTTGTACGAAAGAGGCTTCATTACCGCTAATATACCGCCTATATCAATTAAGAGAACGGAGCAAATTATATTTCCTAATGAAGATACACTTTAATCTTGCTAATTAGCTTGTAAAAGGACAGCAGAGAATTCTTTTCTAGGTTCATTATCACCATTAAGGACACAATAGTCTTTTTAGTCTAAAAAGTTATTTGTGTAATAAATAGAAAATAAAGAAAGCATTGATCGTTCGTATTTCTTTATGAACACATACAAACATCACTCTAGTTTTTAAAGAATAAAAACATTTGATATTTTAGAAATTCTATTTTTATTATGATTATAATCGTATTCTTTACTGCGCTTTAGATGACTAAAATTATCTTTAAGCTTTTCTTTGGATAGAATTGAAATGCACCTTCTAATTCAAATGTTACGATCTAGTTCAACACAGCTGTAATGAACGAATAGGTTTTTACATTGAAAATAATTTATTAAATTAACTTTTTTTTTTTTTTACTTTCTCACACATCCTACAACTTTATTTAAAAAAACCTCATTTGTTAGGATCTCTTTACTGGTTTCTTTATCCAAGCCAAACGAACGTGATTTACACATTTTTAGTTTAAAAAGCAGAAAAAAAAACAAAGTTCAATACCCGAAATGCGCACAAAAAATAAAAGTTCATTGTTTAACGATCAAGATTAATCATTGGATAGTCGGAAAAGGAAATTGTCAAGATTCCCCTTTGCTGCAATTACTCGGGTAACATTTCTTTATTCTGTTCTTCTTCACTCTTCTCCTACTTAAATTTGATTAAGATGGTTGTACAATATCGAAAAATACTCGTACAACACTAATCCTATTATTAGTAAAAGCTTTGTTTATTTCCAGGAACAAAAGTATTTATAAAGATTTATTTTTTCCTTTTTTTTTTTTTTTTTTTTTTTTACTTTAAATATCATTCATAGCATGAGATTGTCACTCACTATAGTATCCTCTTCATTCTTGGTAGCCATTGCACATGCTGCTTCAATACAATTCAATTTGGTTGCTCCAAGTGCAACTGATGTCAAAGTATCTGTAAATGGACAGCAGGTTACTCTTACAGCTTCAAACCCTAATGTGCCTTATTTCACTGGATCTGCTGAAGTTGGTGCGTCTAAAACATACAAGGTACTACAATTTATACATAAAGTACTTATTTTACTAATAATCGCAACTAGTATGTTGTAGGTGGAACTGAAGAAAGCTTTGATCGTTCTCTCACTGGTATTACAAACTCAACATTAAATGATTTTTACAACCGTCCTATTACTTACGCTAACCTTCCTCAATTACCATGGCCAATTGAAAATGATGTAAGTTCGGTTGCAATGCTTTAAGTTATCTTTTTCTAATTGCCATCATTTAAAAATAGCCACAATGGACTCGCAAAGGAAAGAAAGCTGAAATATTTGACGATAACTACATCCCCTCTGTATTCTTTCACGGTGATGACAGCCAAGTCCAAGATTTGGTTAAAAACGTGCCCAAAGACAAAGTGACTGGTACCTTGACCTTCATTGGGTCCAATTATGTTCATTCTTTCGAAAATGTCTCCTTTGGAATTCACGGTGCAGGAAAGAAGCACAACAATGCAAAGCAATCCTGGAAGTGGACCTTGTCTGGTACTGATACTATGGGCAATCGTAACCATTTTAAGCTTCGTCATATGGAAGAAGATCCTACACAGATTCGTGAACGTCTTTATGCTGATATCTTGCATGCCATGGGAACCTATGCCAATGAGGCCACTATGGTTCGATTGTTTATTAATGGTCAAGGCTTTGGTACCTTCAACATGCTAGACGATATTACTGAATTTTCTTATATCAATGCCATGTTCTATGGTGGTAATCCTCCTGCTACTTTAGGGCCTCTATTTGATGGTGCAAGCGGTGCAGACTTTGTTTACCATCCTGGTAATCTCGATGGCTATTCCTCTTGGGAACCTAATAAGGACAACGCCAACGGTGAAGGCTATGAGGCTTTTGATCCTCTTTGTAAGGCTTGGAATGAAACTGATTATACCGATAACACGGCCATTGCCAACTTTGAAAAAATGTTTGATACCGAACACTTTTTACGATTCATGGTGATTGAATATCTGACTGCTCACTGGGATGGTTATTGGATGGGGCAAACCAACGATGGTGCTTATCGTGATCCAAGTGATAATAACAAGTGGTACTTTTTGGATCAAGATTTTGATGCCACATTTGGTGTCAATTTGGACGTTCCTGAAAATAAAGAGTTTGTCAGTGTCTCCTACAAGGATTTCCCATCTCGTTACCCTACTAGTGTCATGGCCAATGGTCTTTTACAGAATGCCGATAAGAAAGCCAAGTTTGAACAGTACTTGACTGAAACCGTCCGTGTCTTGTTCAATAATGTCACTTTGACCAATCGTGTCTTGGCTATCCATAACTTCCTCTCTCCTGATCTTGAATGGGATCGATCTATTGTTCAACAGTCACCTGGTATTAATTTTGGATGGACCTTTGAGCAAACTTCTCAAAACTTATGGCAAGGTGTCTCAGCCCCTAATAACAACGGAGGTGGTGCCGACTGGGGCTTGGTTGAATATATTGCAGCAAAATCTCAAGCCATGGCTAAGGAATTTAATATCACTATTGTCTCTGAACCTGTAGGTCCTTCTGCTGCTAATACGACTACAACTTCTACTAATAATGGTGGTAACACTAATACCGCTACCGGAGAAAGTAAGCCAGTCTCAAGTTCCGAATCTTCCGGTTCGAAAATTGCTTCTCAAAGCGTATCAGGTGCTTCCCGTTCTGCTGTATCTACCGTCTTATTAGGTGTTACCGTTTTAGTTGCCACTGCTATCTTTTAATCCTATTTTACTCTTCTTCACTCTAATCTATTAAACAAGGAGTAGATTAATACCTTTTATTTATTATTAATGCTTTAAATCAATGTACAATAAAAGTAATCATTTTACTTGAAGCTTTTTGTTATCAACTGAATACATGTGCCAGTCAATATACTCAAAAGGAGAAACAAGCTTAAAATAGATGGTAAACTTCTTTATGTAACAAGTTTCGCGAGCTGATATAACACATAATTTCATTGTGTATATTTTGTTTTTTTCTGTCTTGTTTTATTAGAAACAAAAATGTTACTCAAAAAATTCTACACACGAGCTTTTTTAAAATGGGAGTTTGTTACACTGTCTGTCCACTTGTTTTACATTAGAAAAATGATCCTTGTTGTTGTTGTTGCTGCTGCTGCTTTACTTGAGAAGCAGATGGAGGAGGAGGTAATAAGGGAACAAGGCCATCACCATTGGTGCTGTTATTAGCTGGACGAGGTCTGGTTCTTTTAGCACCTAAATTACCAATGGTGATATTTATCGTCTGACCATCTTTTAAACCATAATCCTTCTTTGGTGTTGGATCCGCTGCACGTTCGATTGCTTCTTTTTCAGCACGTAGTTGTCTACCGAAATTACATTTTAAATTTTGGTTGTTTATAAATGATAATTAAACTTTACTTTACAAAGTCTTGCAAGGTTACATTAAAATCGAAAGCATCTGATCTTTCCTGGAAACCCATTCCAATAAATGCGTGTCGACCTATTATTTCTTAATATTTTCTCTCTTTTTTTTTTTTTTGCTGTTTACCTTCATTTTCAATTTTAAGAACAAAATAACGGCTTGAGTCTAACACGGCTTCAACAGAATTCGAATGAATCTCATATGGGCAAACAGCAAATAATTCACCTAGAATTTTTTGGTTAGACTTTCCTTTTATTTTTGATGAAAAAGAACTTACCGTTACTATTATCTTCTAAACGAATTTCACACTTTTTCCCTTTACTAACAATTCTTAACCGGCCTTTCCATAAGAATGAAGTAGCAAGATCTCCCCATTCGGCAGCTCTATTTTCATATTGTTTAATCACCAAACAGATTTGATTATCTAAATCACAAGTACCTATAACCCCTTGCTGCTGTTCTTGGTGGGATTTTATAAACTAATGTCCCCATTTTTCATGTGAGAAACCCAACATGTCTTTAAAGTAATTTTCTTTTATACCAAAACATTCACGAATGATTAATAACACACTTTCAAATTCTTCCTCCATTTTATATTTTAAAAAAAAAAAAAAAAAAAGCTAGAAAATAAAAATAAAAAAAAGTGAGGATGGAGGAGTTTTAATGAAATAAAGATTTATAGGAAAACTCTTTCTTTTGAGACTTATATCTTGTCAAGATAATAGATGATTCACAATACTCTTTGGTAATGTTCCCATAGTAGCCGCCTTTTCTTAGCAAAGATCGAATAGCCTCTTCTTTAGTCCAGCCTTGTTCCTTTATAACTTCGGGCAAATAGGTAGCAGTTTCCTTTTCTCCATCTTGCTGAATAAATTCAATCCAAATGCCGTGAACACCGATTTCCCAGTCTAAATAATCATCTGCTTGTTCAAAATCAGTCAATAATGATACTGCGCAGGACAGTCTAGGTAATTCTTCTAATGTAATAGGTTTGAATCGAGTGTCCTTTAAAGCACTACAATTGTTATTGTTAATATATACATGTACAAATGTGGAATTTAAGGTTACCTTATCAATGCATATTTTAAAAGTCCTTCATGTAATTTGAGTGGAGAGAAGTTGCCAATACAACCTCTTAATTTTGAATGGCCATAAGATTCAATATGCCAAGTGACAAACAGAGGACTACGCAATAAAAAAAAAGAAAGCGAAAAATTTTAGTTAAAAGCGCAGTATAGGTCAGCTATCTTTTTTTTTCTTACTAGATATCATTAGGAAAGTGTGGTTGTGGATAATGCTTCTTCTTCAAATGATTGACTAATACTTCAAAGCAAAATCTAACATGATCTTCTGTTACTACACTTGGCATATTTTTTTAAAAAAGAAAAGAAAAGAAAAGAAAAAAACAAAAAAAAAAGAAAAAAAGAGTTTGTTCATCCTATGACGTTTATTCCCAGTCACTGTCCTCATCTTCCTGTTGGTTCTTTTCATCTTGTTCCTTCTTTTTCTTTTCGGTATTTATCCAATCATCTTCAGTTGTTTGCTGTTGCAAAGCGGAAGATGTTTCTGAAACATGAATAAAATCAGTGTCTTCTGAGCTTCTCTTTGCTTCCTCCTTCACCGTATTAGTATCTTCATCATCTGAATCCCATTTGAATTCATTTTCATCCTCTTCTTCTTTCACACCTTGAACAATCAATTGACGCTTTTGTTCATCTTGTTCTATTTTCCATGCGTGATAAAAGTACCTTTGCCAAAACAATGGATAGCTCACTTGCACAGGCACTGTTATTTTAATTGTAAGCAACTTCTTGTGAAGCTTTCATAATTTTTATACCAAGTTTGTTCATCATTTCTTGTAATTGAGAATTCGTATTTAGTAATCGAGCAATCTCTTCAGTATATTCATCAATTTTGAAGCTGTCATTGAATGTCTTTAGTATACCCTTTCCTTCTTCTTTTTCTTCGGGTTCATTTAAATAAGTATCTTCATTGTTTTGCATTTTAGCTATCAATGCTTCTTTACGAGTTGCACTATGATTTCAGATTAGTTTATATAGTTGCATAAACCATCTATCTTACAATATACGAGGATTGCTGGCTGTTTCTTTTTGTTGTTGTTCTTGATCAGGTGCTACTACTGTCACTGCATTTTTCAAGGCCGACACAACCTCTGTTCCAAAGTTCTGAAGGTAATGTTCAGCCGATCGTGTGCCTTTTATTAAGCCTTCCTTTAGCTGACCCAAGTCCATATTTTCAGGTAATCGAGTTGATTGAACTTGAGCTGGTAATTGCTGTTCGAGTGTTTTCAATAAGCCATCTTTCAAATGTGAGAAATTAACTGTGTTAATACTAGCCAGGCTTCCTCTAATAAGTTCCAAGCTGTTATCTTCTTGTTCTTCTTCTCCTTCAGCATCTTCAGTCAATACTTGAGCAAATTCCTTTAAATCATTTTTTGTTCCTTCCACAAATGCTTCACTCTAATTGAAATCGTTAGCAAGTTTTTTTTTTTTTCTTTCTTTGCTTCTTTTTATTATTGTTATTAAAAACTACCTGTTTTTTAACTGTGTCAACTAAATTTGTCCATTTTTTACTCCAACCCATATTATTAAATGCTTTTAAAATGACATCGTCTTCTTCATTAGTATTGTTATTATTTGGTCGGTTTTCTGCTGAAGCAGAAGCAGCATACTGATACATATCATCCATATTTTATTTATGTTTTATAAAAAAAAGAAAAAAGGGAGAAAGGAAGTTAATGCGTGACTTTATCCGATGGCTGGTGTAACTCTTCTTCATATTGATTGTAGGCGGCGTTTGCTTTTAGTAAAGCAGCGCATCCTGTATAAAACAATTCAGCGAAAATATGATGAACTTCATAATGTTCATCTAATTCAATAGCTTTAGCAAGGCCTAGTTGAGTAATATTAATGGCTCTTTCTCTAATAGAACAAGTTTCATCCACTTTTAAAAGACCAATTTTAGCCATCTGGATTACACTTGAAATCAAATCTATGCACATGTACATATATCAGTAACCTATTTGAATACTTCTTCCCCCCCCCCCCTTTATTTACTTGGTATAGGGCTTTTCTTGAGTGCAATAGCGCCTTGTTCAGCTGCTTGAATGATTAGTTCAGACAAGCCACCTAGTGCTTTTTTTCTTTGCTCATATGTTAATTTTTGCTTTTTGCGTGATTCTTCCACGGTTTGTAATACTAGATGATTCCTTTGCTTAAATTCCAGTAGTTTTGCCTCCAAAGTGCTTTTAATCAAAGGATCTGAATCAACTTTGGATGATGTTAGGATATACATGTGTTTATCTTTGTTCGTTTTCTTACTTGGTAAAGAAGCTAATATTTTTTCAAGGCCCAACATGTACAAATTTATGGACATTTCTTGATTTTTAGTATCATGATGATTGACTTGCGCAGCCATTTTTATAAGAGAAACACCTTCTTCAATCTGTCGTTTATCCAACAAACATTGTTCTTGTTCTATTTTATGTACTTCTTCTTCCCCTTGTACTGTCGCACTGCTACTGCTGAAGCTCGTGCTTCTCCAAACATAGTCAGATATTTGTGTTAGTGTCGAAGGAGTAGAAATTGCTTTTTCGTAGGAAGGTGGGGGGTGATCTGGAGTATAAATTTTCTCATTATGTTTAAAGCACCAGTCTGAAGCTTGTCTAATAGGACTACCTACAACAGGTATCTTCTCTGCACTAGTAAGCACGTATGAAATCAAGGAACTCATTTTTCGGTAAAAAAATGAAAAAAGAAAGGAAAAAGTAAACAAATGTGTAAACGAAAAAGAAAGTTTTTATTTATCCCCATTTATGTGCAGATACTACTCACGTGAAGCCACCATTCATTTTCCTTTACCAGCGAATGTTTTTTTTTTCTTTTAAAAGGGAAAAGCATCATTAGCCAACCACGACCTTTTGGTTGACTGATTTGATTAATTTGGCTAATCCGAACTTTTAGACAAGCGTTCCTACGTAAAAAATAAACAATAAACAATAAACAACTTTGCTGACTTTTTCAGTGAGATATTCAACATGAGATACACTCTATATTGACATTGTAATACCCTCTCAATCGAAACTTTTGGTGTGGTCACTGTTATTGAAAATCAAAGGTTCATATCCAATCACTATCTCATTGTTTTATTCGATAGAAATAAAGCACGTCAATAATATTTCAAGCAGTAAACTTTTGATCTCTAAGGCCTATTTTAGTATCAGGGTCCTACATTGTTTTATATCAGCGCCCAATGATCTCGTTGTTACTTTACACCTAATTATGTGACCAAGAAATAAGTAAACATATCATACTGTTTGACAGGTGCTTCATTCTAAAGAATAGAATCCCAAAGATATTCTATTATTATCTGCTACCATCAGTTATATAAGCTTTTTTTTATGATGCTTAGATCCAAGTTAACAACACGAATACCAAAAAGAAAGTCAAAATATCTTGACTGCACATCGTTTCGTCAAATTGGCAGTAAAATGTACAACGTTCTATGACCTATGTTAAAGTACACGAGTAAATAAAATAAACAATCCTAATTTTTTATTTTTTTAAAAAAAAAAAAGAAAAAAAGAAAGGCCTTTGTTTTTAATTGACCGTCAACAAGAGTACTAAATAGCAAGGAAAAGATAGCATCAGATGTAGTTTTTTTTTTGTTATTTATATTTAATCACTTCCTTTCCAGCTTGTATTTATCAATCATGAGCTCGTCGTCTTTTTTAGGATCCTTTGCCTTCTATCAACAAGAGATTATAGGAGAGGAATCCGAGCTCAATGTTCATATTGATTTTTTTTACTGCTGCTCAAAACACTGTCAGGGTTGTTTGAGGTATTGCTCTAATTGAAAAATTTGATAGTACATATCCTTTAAAAGTAAAAAAAAAAAAAAAAAAAAAAAAAAAAAAAAAAAGTAGATTAATAACACTATTTAATTAACATGTGTTAAATTTGAAAACTGTCCATGCACTTTCTCTTGAAGAAAAGAGAGAGAGAGAGGCTAGCCAATGAGAGGCCTCTCACTTTTGTAAATATTCAAATAAGAAGATTTTCAGGGTAATGTTCCTTCTAAAATTCTAAATGAATATTATAAGGTGGCTGTATTGCTTTTTGATCTGCACTTGAGATTGATTTTACCCAAGATCGTTGTACGTTGCAAAATAGAAATTTATGATCAAGTCTGTACTTGTTTTCTTAATGTGCTTATTCCAATCATATAGAATAGGTTGCGATTCACATCAAATAAGAAGAGGTTGAACCCAACAAGATGATTATCAATTTTTAATAACTAAAGAAAGTGATACAATACAACATGTATAAAGCTCATAAACAAGTATGGCTGAATGTCTTTCGTTATCTGAAAGGCTCTAGTACAAAACAGTTTCTTATTTATGTCATGCTCATGTGAAATAGTAATAAAAGCCTATCGTCTTTGTGATCCTGGACTTTCTGGGACAGTCTTGGCGGGAAATTCCCCCTTCTCCTTTCTCCTTTTTTTTTTTTTTCTCAGGGAGAAAATGATGGTAATACGAATATGTAAATCTGCATAATACAAATTTGTTTCCCTCCCTTTCAATGTCAGATGTATAGATAGTATCATGAAGCAGCTCATTTTTTATAAAAATTACACTTCTTTGAATATTATAATTTGATTTTTATGAATAAATCAATGATTTTCTTGAATAGAAAAAAGAATGGTATTATTTATTATGCTGTACATATTTAAGTTTTAAGAAAGAACTCATGAATCTCTTCCAGTGATTTTCCAGAAGTCTAATCAAAATTTGGTTAGTATTTGTTTGAGAACATTTTCGATTTCATAAATAAAAACGCTTACTTCAGGCATCAGTCGGAATAACATTAACCATAACATAATGGATATCCCCGCGTAAAACCAAAAAGTACCTGCAGCCGACATTGATTCTGTCATTGAAAGAAAAGATGTAGAAATGACCAAATTACAGATCCAATTGACGGCTGTAGCAATACCATTGGCTTTTCCACGTATTGAGGATGAAAACATCTCAGATTGCACTAACCAAGGGATATATCCAAGTCCTAAAGCATAACTACCCACATAGACAATCAAAAAGGTCAAAAGTACACCAGTGATAGCCCGGTCTCTGTCTCCATAATAACACCCGGTATTGGTTTGTAAAATGTCGGATGGATCTGTTTCTTGAAGCATAACACATTGATTGCTCGAGATGGACCAACCACAGCGATCGTCCAGTACACATCGTGCACAATTGCCTGAATAAAGCCCACAAGTATCTTGTTGTGTAACGAATCCTTGTTGGCCGGCAAATGAAGCACCCAAGGCAATCAAGCCTCCGATGGTGCACAACATAGTGATCAACAGCATCTTGCGTCGACCGAATCGATCAATGATAAAAACAGCAATGAAAGTAAAAACCATGTTGGCAGCAGCAACGATAATAGCCACGGCTGTAGAACCTTGACTACTTCTGAATCCAGCCATTTGTAATATTGTAGCTGCATAATACATTGCTGCATTAAAACCACACAGTTGCTGAGCCGCTTGAAGTAAGCAAGCAATGATCAGTGGCATATAATTATCTCGATGTAAAAAGTCTTTGAAGGAGCCTGAGCGGCAAGCATGAACGTCATCGTCAATTAGTTTGATTTCTCTTTCAATAAAAGTATCTGTGACACTATTGCCATATATTTTACGAATCGCCCTTTTAGCTTCACTCATCTTGCCTATCGCAATCAATCTACGTGGTGATTCAGGAAGGAAAGGCATAATAAGAAATTGGAATAGAGCAGGGATCCCAGCGATACCAAACATGTAACGCCAACCATCCGTCACGTTAGAGAAAGCAATGTTCATAACATAAGCAATCACTTGACCAAAGGTAAGAACTAGCGTGTTGAGAGTATTCAGACGACCTCGAATATGTTTGGGTGAAAGCTCACCTTGGAAAGATAGAGTTTAATCACATGGTTGCTACATTTCTATTGGTCCCACTTACTAACATAAACAGGAACAATCATAGAAGCAATACCAACAGCAAGACCTACAACTATTCTTCCTAGTAAAAGGACACCAAATGTCCTTGAAAGTGCCATAATAAGTGCACCAGCAATAAATATAAGTGATGATACAATGACAAGGATCTAAAAATTAGTTGAGTTTTCCTTGGTTGAGCTGAGTTTGAACGTTACACAAACCTTTCTACCGAATCTGTCTGTTAACTGCATTACAGAAAATCAAGGGAAAAAATATGAATCAGTTGATGGAGTGTAACGAAATAACGTTTACATGGGAAAAAATAAATTTAATTTATAACTTACCAGACCAGCAAAGAAGCCACCAAAGATGGCACCAAATGTAGTTGCTCCAACAACAAGTTCTTTCTGAACACTATTCATTTGAAATTCCTCTTGAATAAGAATTAAGGCACCAGAAATTACTAGAAAAAAAAATTGAATTTTCTGTCAAATAGAATTCTTGATTGATCCTTATACCTCCAGTATCATAGCCAAACAAGAATCCACCTACACAGACACAGATAACGAGCATATATACAAATAAAGTAGCCTTTGCTTCATTTCCTGACTCATCCGAGTTCTCTTCATGCGGGTCATATATTTCTTCGTTAGGATCTAATGATTTCTTTAGATATTCTGCCTTCTTTTGTTCCATTGTTTTCTATATTTAGTCATATTAGTCAATTGAAAACAAAGGAATTAATAGACGCGTTACTTGTTTTATAAATAAATATGTAAATACTTTAAGGGGGGAAAAAAGAAAGAAGTTTCCATCTGCTTCTTTCACACACCCTTTTATAATCTTTAATTTCTTGTCTTTGCTACTTGTCCGAACCGGACCTCAGTACTCTCTCTCTTTTCGTTGTTCTTCCCAATAGACCCGTCTTTTCTGTACAAAATACCATAGTTGGATTTTTTTTGTCGTCGTTTTAAAGTATATATCGAATTTTTAAGATTGGTAGGCTTCTTTTTTTTTTGTAAATGGTGTTTTTATTTAGGTGCTGCACTTTTGACTGATAAGAAAAAATGGAAAAGAAAATGCATGTAATAATAAATAAGATTAGATACTCTGCTCTACGATGTTTGTACGGCAACAGGCGTTCCTTTTTAATTTATCCATCGCATTTACAGTATTTCCATTTATGTCACACATCATTTTGCTAAATTAAAAAAGTAAATGAAACATAGTAAAACAAAGAAGTATGGCTTAATACTATATTTAAAATTCAATTAGTGTTATATTATCGCAAGACTGACAAAAGAATAAAATTAAAGCTCCAGTCGTCTGCTATATTATTTGAGCTATTGAAAGAATCCATTTGACAAGTAAAGCCTTATTGGCTTTAAATGAAAAAGGAGCAAGCTTGATCAATCTTATAGCTATGATTTAACGACTTGAAAGAAATTCTGCGTTTAACTACTGTATTTTGTTTTTCCAACAATATTATATCATTTGGAAATTCCTACATTGATTTTTGATGAATTATAAAATATCTAATATAGGCAATTTGTCTAAAGAAATCAGGTCATCATCGCTTAGTTTTCTTGAATATCATGCTATTCATCAATATCTGTTAATGTATAATGTTTCATTCGATATTGATAACTAAACAAGATCCTGAAAAACCTTGAATATAGGAAATCATATTTCTAGAAACAAAAGCATCACAACAAGTTTCCTTGTTGATTTAAGCATTTCTAAAATTTTACTTATTTTTCTCAATTCTCTCGCTTGAATAACGTTTGCAATTGAAGAGAAACAAGCAGAAATTCAAAGTCGGTAGAAATGCTTGGGGGAGGACCTAGAGCAAGTTATAAGCATATTTTTGTTATCTGCATCTTATCCTTAGTGATAAACAACTAGACATACTCCTTGTACTTTTAACTTGGCCTTAAATGTTTAAAACAATGACTGATTTTACCTATCATACTTTACAGTCTATAATATAGATCTAAATAATATCACCCAAGACATTAATTTTCACGTTTATAGGTGGCTTTACACAATATGCTGTCTACCATAGTTTATCGTAGATTGTACTTTTTTTTTTAAAAAAAAAATAACTTAACATAATTAATTCTACTCATTCTTTTTGAGTTGCTGAATAATAAGCATGTATGTATTGTATATATAAAAACTCTATTTATCTTTACATTTAATTTTTTATAAGAAAAAAATTATATCATCTATCTACTATATAATCATTCTATGCCCACACCTTCAATAGGTTATCCCAACTTCCTGTACACAATGATATACCATCAGGTGAAATGTCTAGGCAGGAAACACGGTTTTCATGTGCATTTAAGATACCAACACGCTCGGCTCGAAGGGTGTCCCAAATATAACAATGATAATCATCATAACCACCAAATAAAAGTCTACCAGAGATGGAGAAATCAAGAGATGTGACTCCACTGAATACTTGGTCATCCGTAAATATATTAAGTTCTCTATCTGCACGAAGATCAAATAAACGACAGCTGGCATCGTCCGATCCCGTACCAATAGCATTTCCATTAGGAAAGAATTGAACAGCGTTAATGTCTGATTCGTGTCCACTGAATGATTGAACGCATCTTTTGTTTCGTATATCCCATATTTTAGCTGTCGCATCACAAGCACCAGAAGCAAATATGTTTGGATTCGTAGATGAGACAGAAATACTATTTTTGAGGGGGGAAAAATGTCAATTACACTTTCTTTTACATAAACGCTTTTATTATATATCTTTATATACTTCATAACATCGCCTGTATGATCTGTAAATTCTTCCAACTTAATACCTCTATCAATATCCCAAAGTATGCAACTGGTATCTCCACTTGAAGTCAATATTTGGTGATCATTTAAGAATTTGCAGCAGCTTAGATAGCCTGTGTGCCCAGCTAGCTCCTTTATAGGCTTTGTAGGTGATTTTAGACTAAAGATTGAACATGTATTATCCAATCCACCTGAAGCCACATAACCTCCACTAGGCGCATAAGCACAAGTCATGACCCAGGATGATTTTAAGGGTATTGCATGTAACTTGTTTGTCGTATAAGCGTTCCATATTAACAGCTTACCATCTTGTGAAGCAGACACAATATGCTTTTTATCTGTTGACCACTCTAACGCATATACCTTGGCCAAGTGTCCCTTTAATATCCGACGGGCCTTCATTGTCAACCTGGGTAGTCTATCTACCTTTTGTGCAACCTGTATCACTATAGGAACAAAGTATAAGCACATTGAAGGAAATGAAAAGATAGTTACAAGTTGTATCAGCTAATTGATCCCGTTTTTGTTTGATCTTCTCCTTTAATTGTTCTGCATCTTTTCTTGCTGCTACTATTCTTTCTGAAACTTCATTATTTGGAATGTTGTTCATTTCAATATACCAAAATTTTCTGTCTTCAAAAAAAAAAAGGGAAAAATAATAGCATGAAAACAATGAACAGCATAAAATGAAGACGGAGAAATATTTTACCACCATATTTGGTGTCTAGTTTAAAACAATATCAATGACAAAGAAATGTATTTATAATTATCTAAATGTCCATAATCAATAATATCAAAATAAAATATATTTTTACCTAAAATACAAGGTACAACAGAAAAAAAAAAAAAAGCAAAGACTTAATGTGTCTTTTTAAAGTGTTGATTTTATTACGAATAATCTTCATATACTTGTTTATGATATCCTCTTTCTCAAATTTTAACCAATAAAAAATTCTTTTGCTTAAAAAATCCGGTTGCGTAGTATGCTTATTTTGTATGACCAAAGGTTTGATATCATTGGCGGCTGTTGCTAAATGTCTCTGATTCCCTTGTGCATGACCTTTCTATTCCTTGTTTCAACATAAAGTTACACCTTTGTATCATTGGGTTTTCTTGACATACAAGCACTTGTAAGATATTAGAGATGTAGTTATAGGGTCTTTGATTAAAGTTTTGAGTAAATATCTTTTTTAAAGCCACAGATCATATCAACAGCGAGTCACGACGGGCATTTTAATCAATACGGTTCTGTGTTTGGTGTCTAATGGGCGTAATTTTTTGGGTGTTAATCATAAACTTTTCTTTTTTTTTTTTTTTTTTTTTTTTTTTTTTTTTATAAAAAAATCATTGATAATGGACACTCAAGAGCAGGCAAGATATACTCAAATTTCTTTATTATTGCATCGTCTTATTTCTTACTATTGTTTTGTAGCTTAGAAACATTCGAAATGATCTTAGAAATGCTACACTTAAAGAGTTAACAGATTGCTTAAGATCTATCAATGAAAACTTGCGAGGCCAAGCTAAACTTATTCTCAGTGGAAGAAAGGAAGAGGTGATAGATAGACTGGCCAATTTCACTGTGAGTCTTATAGCCAACAATAAAAGATCATCCGTAGCTGCTATTGTTGCTATTGTTAACAACAAAGCTTCCAGAAGGTATTTTGTAAAGCTGTATATTAAAAAGAGCATGATAATAACAAACTGTGTTAAAGGCTTCAGTGGGGTTTTGAAAATGATACAATTATAATCAATAACAGATTTTCACGATCTGCAACAGTAAAAATGCCAATCCAAGAACCTGTTACTGCAATTTCTCAAAATTACGACGAAGCACAATTCAAATGCAACTCATTCTTTGAACCGGTCTCGAGAATTACAAATATCCAATTAGCACCAGGTAAATAGGGGGTTAAAAGCCGACTTTCTTTTCTGGCTGAATCGTTCTAACAACAGCATGTATATTTTGTCTAGCATCATATGAACGTATGTCAAAATTCTTTCATTTTACTTTAAGCAGCGAACACCACAAGTTACTTGCTACACCCAATGGCTCTGATGATCAACCTGTTTATCAGATAAGATTTTTTTGCTCTAAATTAAACAATGCCACTTCAGTAAAAGATATGTTGATTGAATTCCCGAGCGCTTGTGAAATTCGAGTGAATGGCAACGTGATTGGAGGAGCTGTAAGGAAAAGGAGAGACAGGGATTACGTTTTATTATTGCGCTTCCTCTGATATGTATCTTTATAGAGTTTACGAGGGATAAAAAATAGGCCAGGAACAGTCAATCCACCAGATCTTACAGTCATGACAAAGAAGCAGTCGTTTAACAATGTAGAGTTAGTTTATTATAATACAGATTCACCGTACATTGCAGGAATATATATTGTGAGAAGAATACCAATACCAACATTAATCAATACAATGAAAGAAAGGCGGATACCAAAAGAGACAACATTAAAAAAACGTGAGTTGGAATAGAAAATGAAAAAGAGAAAGATGCTAATATTTTTCTAGTACAAGAAAAGCAAGAAGAGGATGATATCGTTTTAGAATCAGAAACACTTTCTATGAAGTGTCCTGTAAGTCTACAAAGGTTCATATGTAAAAACAGTATATTAACGCTCTCTTGAAAAGCTTGCATTTGTACGTATTGTGACGCCTATCCGATCTATTCACTGCAGCCATCTTCAGTGTTTTGATGCAAACACATTCTTGGTAATGAATGAACAAACACCTACCTGGTCATGTCCTGTGTGCTATAAAAAGATAGATAGTTGTGACGATCTGGTGCTAGATGGCTACTTTTTAGAAATTCTGAATGATACACCGAGTCATATTGATTCTGTCAAGGTTGAAACAGATGGACAGATTACCCTTATAAACGAAAGCTCGTCTCCGGGAGATGAGTCCGATATAGAAGAGGAAGTGCCCAAGAATAAAGAAGAAACAGTAGTTGAACTACTGGATGATGATGATAATAATAATAGTATACCCAACAATAAAAATTTACTCAAACGATCAAGGGAGGATGACAATTCAATTTTAACAAATGACGATATTCAACCACAACAAAACTATGTAAAGAAACAAAGACAAGATGTTATTGATTTAACGTTAAGTAGCGATGATGAAGACGAATCAGAAAGGTGAAACAATATATACAATAGAAATGCTAAAGTAAAAAACTAAACCTTATTTTCCTTTCCCACTTACAGTCCACCTTTACTCAATCAGCCTGTAATTACACATCAACCGTTTTCGAGTGGTGAAAATCAAAGTATTTTATCGCCCACTAATAGTTCTTTATATACAAATCTTTCTTCTCTATCAAATATACATGCTTTTTCATCACAATCATAATAAAATTCTTGCTATTTTCCAGTTAGATAGAATGTTATGTAAAACACTGCTCTTCTTTAAATTGGAAATTGATATGTAGAATATTAATCTTGAAGAGAATGAAGAAATGAAGGAATAACAATGTATTCTACTACTTTTTTTTCAGCAATTTTTCACTGTACTTTGCCTTCAGATCATATCCTTATTATTAAAGGCAGAGTCCATGCCTCTTGTAGTTGTATGATCATATAAATCCTCGATTTAGAAGTGCTCACTTCATTTTTTTTTTTTTCTTGCAATAAATCTTTTGACACTCAACAATTCTTAATATGAGCAATGATTTGGACGTTTTAAATTGCTTATTTACCGCATATTGATCTTAGCATTCAGCTTTTCAATGTAGTTTCGGTTTTTTCAATAGACGTCATACTCAGTGATTATGAATGAAGCATAAAAAAGTGAAAAATAAAATCAAATAATCATGATATACTACGTATATGCCCAACTTGCTCGAAAGAGCATTCTTGATTTATTCCACATGTTAAAAAATCAAGAATTTAGTGACGACGAGAAGCAGCAATAACACCTTGAAGTTCTTCAATCTTCTTCTTGGCACGAACAAAAGTACCAAGCTATCATGATGTAAGTCATCATCATCATCCATATCCTTCTTTAATTCCTTACCTTGGACTTGCAAAGCTTCTTGGCACGCTTATCCTTGGAGTTCTTGATCAATTCCATAAGACGACGTTCATAAGGAGCATAACCAGCAACTTCACGAACAATGGACTTTACGAAAGTGGTACGCTTGGAAGCAGCCTAAAAATGCTTTAATCAGTTCTTGTTTAAAAAAGATATAAAAAGGAAAAGTAGATGCTGAAAGGAAAAAAAAAAAAAAGAACATTGCTTTAAACTAATTCTAATTGTCGTTCAATTCGTATGAATGCTGCCCTCATTACATCAATGCATGTTTCTTTTTCCATAATTCGTCCATTTTTTTTTTTTTTTCCTTTCCTTTCAATATCTATCTTCTTCCTTTTCATCCATCCATACATACACCAATTTTGTTAGAGGGCTTGGCCTTGAGTTCACGACGAGCGGTGATGTGACCCTTGTTGATACCAACAGCGATTCCAGACTTTGCAGCAACCATTGTGATGTGTAATAAAAGAGGGAGGGTACTGGATGGTCTGCCTTGAGATACCTATTTTGTTTGGAGAAAATGGACGCCTTGTTCCGGTTTCTGCGCCATTTTAAATTTGTCCGGTCCGAGAAAGAGAGGCGATCAATAAGAAGGCTTCTCACCCAAAAGTTGTAAAGTAGTGTGGCATTTCGATGCAACATAAAAATAATAAACACTACAAGATCAACCTGAACAATATACCTTGTGCTACTAATTTAATTTGAAATTGTTTGCAGTCATCTTTTCCTTTCTTAGAGATTAAAAAAGATCAATCGCTTCAGGAAAATACAAAATGAAATATGATAAAGTATGAAAGTGGAAAAACGGATATGATTGTTTAATTTAGCATACATGTATTGATTTCTTTATGATCCAAAAGATAAAATTGGCTTAAAAATAAAACTAACTTGAGTAATTCTACAACTTTGTTCTAAAAAAAAAAAAAAAAAAAAAACTTATGATTGTTTTATTGTATAATTTGATTTTACTGATTATAATTGTACCTGTGGTTTGAGATATAACAAATGATAAGAGGAAATGATTATACAAGCATTCTTCAAACTCTCTTTTTCTCTTTCTCTCTGTCTCTCTCTCTTTCATAAATAGCATATTATATAAAGAAATGATGTTCGCAATGTGTCAAGTGTACATCACAACTATATTAGCTACTAATTATGAATGAAGCCAGAATACTTTATTGGCTGTTTTTATTGAATTACTTTTTATAGATAACCGGAGACTCAATTGTGTGTTTTTTTTTGTAATCGATTGTATGATCGGATAAGCGATTCATATCAGACTAGTACGAAAAAAGTTTAATATGAAAGGAGAGCAGTAATAAACAGTAAATGCTTGTACAAACAAGTACAGATAATATAAAGATGATCACTTGTTCTTATTCATTTATCTTCAATCTTTATTTTCTTTTCAAAAGAAAAGAAAAAAAAAAAATAAAGGTCCAGACGCGAATAATTATATGTGTGTGTTGAAGTGTATGCGTGTGTGTGTGTGTGTGTGTGTATGAAAGCAGGAGATTAAAACTGATTTGATTATAAAACCCCTACTGTATATAAAAACATGCAAAACTATTACATAATTCTTTTTTCTTTTCTTTTTCACTTTAAATTTTTTTTTCTTGAATTATGTTTACCTCTGACAGACAAGCACAAAACGGCAACCAATTTCCCATGCAGTGGGTCGCTAATATGGATGTTGATGTTCAACCCAAGGCTGCTCGTAAAACTTCTATTATTTGTACTATTGGTCCCAAAACCAACAAAGTCGAAAGATTGGCTGAATTGATTGATGCTGGTATGAACATTGTTCGTATGAACTTTTCTCATGGTGATTATGAATACCACAAGTCTGTCCTTGACAATGCTCGTGCTGCTGCTGCTAGTAAGTCCCTTTATTTATTTATAAAAAATAGTATTAAACTTTTCTTGTCAAGGTCGTCCTGATAAGGTCATTGCTATTGCTCTCGATACCAAGGGACCCGAGATTCGTACTGGCTTGATGGCCAACGATACTGAAGTACCTATCAGCAAAGGTCACGAAATGAATATTACCACAGATGAAAAATACGCTACTGCTTGTGATGGAGAAAATATGTATGTGGATTACAAGAACTTGCCTCATGTTATTGATGTTGGAAAGTATATTTATGTCGATGACGGTGTTCTTTCTTTTGAAGTGATTGAAAAAGGAGAAGATTTTGTTCGTGTTCGTGCTCAAAACAACGGTAAACTTTGTTCTAAGAAGGGTGTCAATCTTCCCAAGACAGCTGTTGATCTTCCTGCTTTGTCTGAAAAGGATAAGAACGATCTTCGTTTTGGTGTTGAAAATGGTGTTGACATGATCTTTGCCTCATTCATTCGTCGTGCTCAAGATGTAAAGGATATCCGTCGTGTGTTGGGTGAAAAGGGAAAGAATGTGAAGATCATCTCCAAGATTGAAAACCATCAAGGTATCATGAACTTTGATGAAATCTTGGCTGAAACTGACGGTGTGATGATTGCTCGTGGTGATATGGGTATTGAAATTCCTTGTGAACGTGTGTTTGTTGCTCAAAAGATGATGACTGCCAAGTGTAACTTGGTCGGTAAGCCCGTTGCTTGTGCTACACAAATGCTTGAATCCATGACCTATAACCCTCGTCCTACTCGTGCTGAAGTCTCTGATGTTGCTAATGCTGTCTTGGATGGTGCTGATCTTGTCATGCTTTCTGGTGAGACTGCCAAGGGTTCTTATCCTATTGAAGCCGTTCAGACCATGGCCACCACTTGTGAGCTTGCTGAATCCGTCATCTGTTATAGTCCTCTCTTCAATCAACTTCGAAGCTTGACTCCCTGGCCAACTGATACTACCGAGACTGTTGCCTGTGCTGCTGTCTCTGCTGCTGCCGAACAAAATGCTGGTGCTATCCTTGTTCTTTCCAAATCTGGTCACTCTGCTCGTCTTGCTAGCAAATACAGACCTTCTCAACCCATCATTCTCGTCACACGTGAAGAACAAACCGCTCGTCAATCTCACCTTCACCGTGGTGTGTTCCCCTTTGTTTACACTGACCCTGTTGCTGCCAAATGGGATGAAGACGTCGAAAGTCGTATCAAGTGGGGCATTCAACAAGGAAAGAAAGCTAATCTCATTAAATCAAATGATCCTGTTGTCATTGTCCAAGGATGGAAGGGTGGCCTCGGTAACACCAACACTGTCCGTGTATTGATTGCTCCTTAAAACATTGTAATTTCTTGTTAATCCATCAAACATTGTAAAATAAAAATAAAAAACCATTGCATTTTTTTTTAAAAAATAACCGTTTTTATCTTCTCCGAAATGTTTTGCATAAAAAAGTGTCATAATGTGACGGGTTTGGTCACACGTCTTTGTCATCCAACGCTTTCAAATTCTTCGTTTCTTTTTCTTGCTTTTTCTTTGTACTATTCTTCTCCCCCCTTTTTTTTTATATTTTTTCTTTCTTTCTTTTCTAAACAATCGATGGGTACAACATTAAGTAAAGATGATATTGAAAATAGGAAAAAGAAAAAAATACCTTCTATAAGATCACAGCGTAGTTATAAAGGAAAATCAAGTACAAGTTTATTATTAACAGAAGGAATAAACAACACGACTACATCAATCAAGAATCATAATAAACACTCAACTCATCCTGATCTAACAACCATATCTTCATTCTCAGCTACTTTTCCTATGAGACGATCTTCTTTATTAAGAAAGAGTAATATAACAGCAAATGATAACATAAGCATCACATCATCTTCTAATTGTTTTGATGACGAAGAACCAACAACTGAAAATCATGAAGCACTCTATTCACCTAGAACTTCATTTGCTTCTGAAGAGTTGGATGATAAAAAGAAGAAGAAAAAGTTGCTATCGTCAACTTCGGATATTATATTTGAGTCTAGAAATATAAATAAAAATGGATTTTGGAGACAGCCTCTTAAACCATTCATTGCTTATAATAAAAATGATGAAAAAGAATACGAAAGACAACTAAGACAGGTAAGCTATAGATCTATTCATGTCATCATCCTCTTACTGCTCTTAATCACATAAACAATCACTTTTAAGCATTATGTTTTGAAACATATATTTAGGGGAAATATTCATGTTCCTGTATCAAGAGATCATCCTATTATTATTTTAGATAGTGCTTGTGGTGCTGGATTTTGGACATTAGATATGGCATTAGAGTATCCAAATGCTAAGGTTATCGGATTAGATGCTTTCCCTGAAAGAAATGGATCAAGTAATCAACCTATCTGTGCTCCTAATGTTATATACAAACATGGTGACTTGACCTCTCAAATACAACTACCTTCAGATTCAGTCGACATAATCTATCAAAGAGACACAACTACCATCCTACCACATCATTCTTGGCCTTTTTTGTTAAGTGAACTAAAAAGGGTTGCAAAACCAGGGGCTTACATACAACTGGTAGAATACAGTAAGTGATAAATAGAGTATCTAAAATTCAATACATAATCATACTAGATTTTAACCTGAGTGATCCTGGTCCGGTACTTTCTCTCGTAAATGAATGGTACAAGATCGCATCTGATTCAGTCGGCGTAAGTCCATCAGAAGTAAAACAATTGAAAAATTTTCTTGTGAAAGCAGGCTTTCAAGATGTAAAGGAAAGAACGATTAATATCCCTATTGGTGAATGGCATGAGGATGAAAGTAAGCTATAGATGAATCACTTGAAAGAAATAACGTTTGTTATTTATTGTAGTTCAAAAGGAGAATGGATTTTTATATAAACAAGTGATTAGAGTATTATTTAAATCGATGAAGACTTGGTGGATATCTGAATTGGATGTTTCAGAAGAAGAATATGATAAAGTAGTGTGTGCTGCTTTGGACGAGTTTGATGATCAACAATCTTCCATTGAATGGATTATTTATACAGCTAGAAATCCTCTTTAAGCTCCCCTGTTTCTTCTTTATTATTTCTTCGCTGGATCGAATGTATAAAATAGTGTGCTTTCTTTTGTTATTTATTAATATCTAATATCCTCCTCTCTATTTAAATAACAATATAGACATCTTTACCTTTTCATATCCTCTTTTTTTCCTATAATAAGATTGTATTCATCATGTAGGATCTCTTTGAGGACAGCCATCTATCACGTCTACATATACACACGCAATACATGCAGATGATTTGTGTGTCAATAAATAAAACATTACCCTTTTTTTTTTCTTCTTTTTCTTCTTTTACCTTTTATCTTTAATACTCATTTGGTATCTTTTCTGGAAGAATTCATTGTATCCTTTACCCTTTGATTTACAAGCATATATATATTTATATATATTCTACATTACTTTTATATCGTTAGAGGTAATAAATAGAAAAACAAGCTAAATTTATTAGAAAAAAAGTGTAAAGATGACTCTTTATGTCTCAAAAGAGCTCCAACAGATACTTCTGTTTTTTCACTAGTAACTTCCAGAACAAGCAAAAGGAAAAATGACCTTGGCTCAACGGAAGTCTTTCAGAAGGCGCTTGTGTCTTTAGCAAGAGGCAAATATAGCTCTCTTGTATCGTTCTTTATAAACCCTTATGACACTATCATAATAACCAAAGACAGACAAACTAAAGTTAACTTCTTAAACTTGGCCGTGTTCACTGATGCAATAGTACATTTCTATCAAAGACTCAAAGAAATTTAGGTATCCATGTTGGTAAAAGAAAGGGATTTTGGGAAAAAGTCTACAAGTACAGATGTAATTTTGATTACTGAAATACAACTTTTCAATATGAAAAATATCATTTGAATATATTATTTGTTCGTATAGACAGCACATGCGTTTCTTTAGGTTCTCAAAGTTCATTTCACACAATGTTATCAAGATCACCTTTGTTTCTATCAAGATTTTGTCCATCTCCTGAACGTGCTAGGGCCAAACGTTAGTCTTTGCACCCATTTTATTCTCATTTTCGGGGTCAATCAATCTTTGTTGAGAATGTCTAAACATTCGGTGTTTCATTATTATTTTTTTTTCTTTCGCTTTATATCATCAATGGGTATAGTAAAAGGATATAAATATTTTTTGCTCTGTTCAAAGAGATTAACATTGTTAAAGGTGCACTTTTTAGTAGCCTTTTTAGTAAACTTTGGGGAGAAAAAGAAGTTCGTATATTGATTCTTGGTCTTGATGGTGCTGGTAAAACAACCATTCTTTATAGACTTCAAGTAAGTAAACTTGTATTGACATACAAAATACAATAAGACAAACTATTTATTCTTATCATTCAACAAGTATAGATCGGAGAAGTTGTTTCGACCATTCCTAGTAATATATTTACAAAAAAAGAAGAAAAAAAAAGAGAGAGAGAAGAATTGGGATGATTAATAGAATTTCGTAGCTATTGGATTTAATGTAGAAACTGTAACGTATAAAAACATAAAATTTCAAGTTTGGGATTTAGGTGGACAGACTAGCATAAGGTTAATTGTTAAAAAAGAACATAAAAGTACTTGCTACTAATGCAGTTTCTTGTACAGACCTTATTGGAGATGTTATTATTCAAATACAGATGCTGTCATTTATGTAGTTGATAGTGTAGATAAAGATCGTATGCAGACATCAAAAGAAGAATTACATGCCATGTTGGAAGAAGAAGAGTTAAGAGATGCTGCTCTTCTTGTATTTGCCAATAAGCAGGATATGGAAGGTGCCTTATCTGTTGCTGAAGTAGCTGATGCGCTTGGTTTATCAACATTGAAGAATAGACAATACTCTATTTATAAGACAAGTGCATTAAAAGGCGAAGGATTAACAGAGGGATTAGACTGGTAAGTGTGATACAGGAAGCATAATGATTGGAACCTAACGGATACAATTGCAATTAGGCTTGTGAACATTATCCAAGAAAATAAAAAATAATGAAGATAATTCTTTCTACTCACATAAATTTAAGAATGTGTTCATGCATGTATTCTTTTAAAAAAGATTTTATTGTTTAAAGTGGAATCAAACAAGACGGCTTATAATTATCAGTTAATGAAAAACGAATTTAAAAGATAGGATAGTAAATAGTAATCTTTACTGAACCTATAATAACCTTGCTTTTTGACGTGTTATTTGGCTTTAATAAAAACAAAAGGAGAGTTTTATAGGAAAGGCATTTTATCGTTGTCAGCAAGGGAATTTATTGTAATTAAGATAAAATAACAAAAAGAGACTACATTAGAATCAATTACAAAATTAACAATAATATTACGTCAAAGGTATTAAGATAAAGTACAAAAATATTTAAATTATTTTTCTGGGTGAAGTAATTCACTATTTTGATCATCTAGTAACATAACTTCTGATTTGTTTATCATAGGCTTCGTATGACTCAGATCAACTGCAGAATGGGAAGTTAATATGCTTGGTCGTTCACTATTTGTGTGCTTAAATGACGATATAGCTTCACTGAAACCAAAATCTAATGAACTTGAGGGCGAGGAATTATGTTGTTTGTCAAATGCGAATAATCGTAGGGCAGTTACAGCCTGTACAGATTGTCTGTCCACTGCAAGATCCAAAGGTGTCTACATGCAACAAAATAGATTATTAGTAAATCTGTCTTTTTTCCCTGTTTCTCATTTTGATTGTACCATATTTGAATTATCTGCTATATCAGCTTTAGCATGCCTTTTCAATAATGTCAGCACCAGACAGACATTATTATTTGCAGCAGCATAATGAAGTGCCGTCCATCCCCTTTCATCTTGCTCATTTACATCACTTAGTCTTTGCAAAAGAAATTCAACTGTGGTTCCATTATTATTATCTACAGCTTTTTGTAAAGCAGTTTGCAACCCTTCTTTGGGATTTTTGTAGTCTACATCAGCACCCTGAGCAATATACTTTAGGGTATTTTCGAGATTATTCTCGGACACTGCATCCCAAAATAGTTGACCCAAACCGTCTTGACTCTTATCCGTTTGCTTTACAAAAGACTTTTTGACATATTTTTCAATAATCCATAAATCTCGGTCATTTCTATATCTATATTAGAAAGGCTGGTGGCGGTAGTTTCTATGCATTACCTATTTGAATTTGGTTCTATCCTAAAGACTTCTAAATGGGCAGGAACAGACTCTTCATAAATACTATTCCCTACATTGTTGCCTAGTTGAAGCATGACCTAAAATTAGTATAAGTTTCCTTTCTTCATCTTTGTTTTTTTCTTTATTATTTTATTTTTTTGTACCTCAATCGCTTCTGGTTCCCATTTATCTAATACAACAGATCTTACTTTACTAACATGCACTCCTAGGCTCCTGTGTATTCCTGAACATTCAATACATACGATAACACCTAAATTTGTACAAGCCCATTCTGGACTCTTTGCCTTACAATCAGCGCATTCATCGTTACCAGGGGCAAGTCGAATCTTTTTTAACGCCTCTCTATTTGCTTCCTCGTCTTGTTGTTCAATCAACTGTGCAGAGTTGGATGATTCGACTGCTGCCTATTGGTAATTTGTGATTAAAAAGATAGTTTATACAACAAAAGTTGCTTTTATCCTTGATTTTACTTTTCTTAAATTAGAAGATTGCTGTATATACTTTGGATTATCTCCTGAATTAAGCGCTAGCTGACTTGCTGCGCGTATACTTTGAACCCAATCATTCATATCTTGCTCATTTTCTGCTTGTAAAACCAGAATTCTATTGATATAAATTAGACAGGTAAGAAAGACAGATTTTTTTTATCAATCAAGCAATTTTTCGGTTTACCTATTAGGTGAAATGACTTCAAAGCAGAAACGTCTATCATAACTATCTGTTAATTTCACACTACAAACGCGTAAATTGCAAGCCTGAGTTCCATCTTCGTCTTTTGTCTGAGCATTATATCAGATTCAAATCGTTCCTTTTTTCTTTTTTTTTTTGTTCAAACCTTTAGGTTACGGGAGACACTTATGAGTTCTCCATTGGAAATACTATAGTATTTACGGGACCAACTCTGGTATACTCTACCATTCTTTCTTTCAAATAAATATCCAGATTTACTGGTATTGACCGCTGGCTTTTCGGTATCTAGTGTTGCTTGCATTGGATTATATTGGTCTACTGTGCTCTATTGTAATAAGCATTAATATTCTCTCACTTTTCTTTGCTCTGGTGCTTTTCTTTGATACCTCTTGAAGTGTTTTTTGATATAGTGAAGCCTCCTCAACTTCCTCATTGTATCTTTCTCTTGTCTTTGTATATATCAATCTTGTAAGTAATTCTTTATTTACAGGAGCATTATTGATAATTTACTTACATCATGCAAAAGTCCAGTTAAATCACGCATATAAGGCTCCAGATCTTTTAGTGTTTCATAGCTTTGATGATGAAAAGCAGATTCAGTATACATGTAAGCTAGCACCTTTGTTTGAGAATTGATTAGTTTATATATAATTAGTTTCATCTCATTATTACATTTTCCATGTAGTCAATCTTCTTTCTTGCTTCTATATCATTCAGCTTCGTTACATATTCCATGTAAGTTTTGTGGAAAACTTTCCTCGAATCAGCCAATTCCTTTGCAGATTCCTGCAGAGTTGGATCCTTTGGTTTTTTACTCATATATTTCGACAAAGCTGAATCAACATCATCACTTGATTTCTCAAATTTTTTTCTCAACTCTTTAATAGGTGAAACAGTTTCTTTAACAAACACATTAAGTGGAGTAATAAACATGTCTGCAACATGTGTATTCTATTTAATTGGAAGGATGAGCTGAAAATATGTTTATACTTGTTCATTAACTTACAAACATGGTTCTACTCTTTTCAACTTCAATAACTGATTTTCCAAACTTTTCTAAAGCTTGTGCTAAAACTTCATAAGTTTCACTAGTTGACTAATCCAGCAAATAAACATTTACCAACAATAGGATCATCTTGTGCGTGAGCAAAGGAAAGAAAAGTATCCGCCAATTCTTTTTGTTGTTGACTGTAAGCTATAATGATATAGTCAATACTTGTGTTTTTCTCTTTTTAAGAAAAAAAAATGCATAAACAAGATGTTAACCTGTAGATAGTTCAACTTGGGAACGTGCTAATTTTATTAACGTCTTTAGTGATTGTTCAAAATTTTGAATAGACTCTTCATGAGCTTGGATTCGCTTTCTGAAAGTAGGAGAATCCTCTAAACAACCTCGAATGTCAAGTACTGCCATCACTTGAAAAATAATTAGAAAAAATGCAGTAGTGAAAAGAAAGGGGGCAAGAGGAACGAGTTTGATACAATGTTTCAAATTCAGATTCAACTAAAATGGGAAACCAATCTATCCAATAAGAAGGTTCATTCCATCCAAAATTATTTAAAGATCCTCTGACGCGTGTAAGCTGCATTAGCATATTGAAACTAAAGAAGATAGATTATATTCCTGCATCTGATTAGATCAAATACTTAATTGTAAAACTAAAATTGGTTCTATTGAGAATATAACAAAAGTCTTTACCAATAAAGCATCTACTATTTTTCCTTATCCTTGATTAAATGCATAGTTTATAATTAAAACGAATACTGCTTGTGCCTAAAAGAACTAGACAATAGACTTATATCTTCTATTTTATATTATGAATCCATCATTAAGCTTTGATGCAATATGTATTATGTAAACTAAGCTATTTTGATCTTCCTTCACTATTTAGCATTTTGAATGTCCCTACTGACTGCAACATTGTGATCATTAAAAGATTGAAAAATACAAAGAAAATATCATTTCTGGTATAAAAACACAATTAAACTATCCATATTGTTTATTATTTGCAACAAATCCCGAATACTGATGACATATAAAAAGATTGTAGAAATGGTAGCTTATGAGCGTAAATCATGCGCGATTTCACTGAGGCTTCAGTAACAGCAGCTTGGTGCAATATGCTATAAAAAAAAACAAATGAATACACCCTCAGACAAAGACGGCATGAAAGCAATTTCAAATAAAAGCATACTTTTTGATACGAATATATTGTTTAAGAGTACTTTATGGCTAAAAGCTTCAAAAACCTTTTTGATTTGATGAAGATAGATTGATTTTATCTTTCAGAGTTTCCAAAAGAAGCAACTGCAAAGTTTAAACCGTGTGTCGTTTTCTCTATCGAATCTAGCAATTATCGGTTCACAATAAGTTTATGGAGCTACTGCAGATGTTTAAATAATCCTTCAACGATCATTCCATATTTGCTAAAGCATGTCATGAAAAGAAACATGGAAAAACATCATACCCATGATCTTTCAGTGCTATACCTAACTAAAATGATCAACTTTCATTTTTGGATACTACATAATTCATACCATTTAATTTCATTTGAAACATGATTGTGTTTGAAAAGAACAGTCTGAAAACCACAAGAAAATCTCTTTCTTTGTATCATGGCAACATTTGCCTTATAAAAGTGTACAGAGATTGAAAAGACCTTACATAGAATAAGATGAGCGATAAGCCCATTCATTGTATACGTGTAATTTATTTAAAAGAGTTACACAAATAGTCTATGAAGCAAATTCATCTGTGTTGTAATATTCTGGATATTTTTGAATGAGTTCATTAAGCTCATTTTGCTGTCTAACTAGGTTGGGTGTCATTTCGTCATAAACGTCGGTGAAAAGATGCTTTAGAGCAGGTTTCTTTTTCTTTTCTGCTGCACTGAAGCTTGCTAGGATTTCCTTTTTCACTTTTTTGCGATAGTCTTCCTCTTCTTGAGCACTCCACCAATCTTTAGCTTCCATATATTTTTTAAGTCGCGTTATGGGATTATCAAGTTGGGCTCTTTCTTCAACTTCCTTTCTATCACGATATTTGGTGGAGTCATCAGAGGTGCTGTGATGACCGATACGATAAGTCATTGCTTCAATTAGCACAGGTCTTTGTTCCTTCACAGCTATTTCTCTAGCTACCTTTGTAGCATTATATATGGCCCAAATGTCATTGCCATCAACCCGAATTGTGTCAATACCATAACCAATACCACGACTTGCTATACCATCCCCTTTGTATTGCTCAGAAGATGGGGTAGAGATAGCAAACCCATTATTACGACTTTTTTTTTAAAAGAAATTATTTCAGTGAAAAAGAAACCCTAAGAATAAATAGACATACCAGAAAAAGATTACAGGGCACTTTAGTGTGGCTGCCATGTTCAAACCAGCATGGAAGTCACCTTCTGAAGCAGCACCTTCGCCAAAAAAGCACAATGTACAAGCATTTGCTCCCGAACGCTTTAGCGCATAAGCTGCACCAGATGCTTGAGGTATTTGAGTACCCAAGGGAGAAGAGATTGTTTGGAAATTTAGTCTTTTAGACCCATAATGAATAGGCATTTGGCGACCCTTTCCATAATCAAGTTCATTTGAAAAGCACTGATTGACAAATTCATCCAATGTGAATCCTCTATAAACAAGCATGAAAGCCTCTCGATACTAGAAAGAGTCAATAAAAAGAGAAAGGAAAAAAAAAAAAAAATAGCTTCTTACCTGTCCAAAGACAACGTCTTCAGGTAACAAAGCAGCGGCACTTCCAATCATTGCCTCTTCACCATAATGTGTCATATAAAAGCTGATGCGACCTTGACGTTGGGCGTCATACAATATACCATCCATTGTATGAAGAAGCAGCATACTCTTATAACACTTTGTCACTTCTTCCTTTGAGAGATTTGGGTCATGTTCTGGGTTTAAAACAGTACCAGTATGATCCATTACTCGATAGGCTTTCAGTGGCTCGATTTGTTGAATAAACTTCATCTCATTCATAAATTTATCTGCAGACGACCAGGTTGACTTGCTCTGCCCATCATTTGCTATCTCTGCCACATTGACTGAGGCATTATTAAACAACTAACAATCATAAGTTGGTAGTTGCTTTTGAATAATCATTTGGTATATATGAACCTTTGCAGTAATAGAGAATGATCTTTTACAAACAGTTGATGAGCTCTTTAGAACTGGCCTAATTCGAAACATGTGTTTATAAGAAAAAAAGAAAGAGAGTACAAAGTTTTGGCATCTGTTTATTTTATTATTTGCGTGGGAAAAAAAAAAAGCTAGTGTCGGAACCCACTATTTATTTTCATCACAGGTAACTCATCATTACAGTTACTCCACGCCACACGGTTTAAAAAATAAAAGAAAAATAAAAGAAAATATATTAGCCACCAACAATGATTAGAGATATAAAAAGAATATGTTTCTGACACTTTAATCATAAAATAAATAATTTCTTTCTTTACATTTTAGCACCCATAAAAGAACCAACTTTTACAGCTTGACGAACACCTAAATCGAGCATGATTTCTATGAGAGAGGATTAGATACACATACACTTTTATCAGTTACTCTTTAAGTTTCCTTCTCTTACCTTCTGAACCACCAGGAATAGCAAAAGCTCTAACTTCACGGTACAATCTTTCTACTTTTTCACCTTGCCCACCACGAGTATAAGCAAGACCACCGAAGATTTGAGCAGCTTCACGAGCACAGAACTCAAACGTACGAGTAGACTGTGCTTTACAGAGAGCGATAGGACCTCCGAGACGAATGGGCTGTAATTCTGTAGGCATATTCTTAGCCTGATAGACCAAGATTTCCAACCAGGCATGGGTTGCCTCTACCTTACGAATCATATTTGCAAACTTGTTACGAATGACAGGGTGATCAACAAGGCGTTTGCCAAATGTCTTTCGCTTGTGAGCATATTTCAGTGCCTCCTCAACACAGCAGCGAGCAAAACGATTGGCTTGGATAACGATACCAATACGTTCCGAGTTGAAGTTTTGCATAATATATTTGAACCCCTTGTTTTCTTTTCCAATCAAGTTTTCCTTGGGCACCTTGACATCCTCGAATGTGATGTAAGCTGTACCTGAAGGCCAAACACCGGAGCATTTCATTTGACGCGTGGTGACACCAGGCATACCCCGTTCGATCAACAAGAAGGAGAGACCATTGAAACCTGGTTCGCCCGTACGACAAGCCACGGTAAAGTAATCGGCAAAGGTACCATTCGTAATCCACTTCTTTTCACCGTTGACCAAATAATGATCACCCATGTCCTTGGCTTCCGTTTGAAGATTGGCTACATCAGAACCACCGGTAGGTTCAGTGATAGCTAAACAAATATGTTTTTCACCAGATAAACAATCACGGATGACTTTATTCTTTAAATATCTTGAACCGAAGTGAATAATTGGTGGAAGTCCAATACCAAGGCCACCCATGAGACCCCAAGTTACCTATATAAAAGATGAGATTGCGTATTAAAAAAAACATCTTCTTACACCACCAGATGCACATCGAGAGATTTCATCTGTGACGATTAAACTGTGAAAGGCATCAAAGTCTTCATGCTTAATATTGCCAGGTAAATCGTAAGGAATGTATTCAGCCTCCACATGACCTACAACGGAAGCTAGGAGACCAGCCTTTGCAGCTTTGATATAAATCTCACGAGGCAACTCTTTAGCCTCATCCCACTCATGCGTATAAGGCATAATTTCACGTTCGACGAAATCACGGACAGACTTTCTTACTTTACGATGTGAATCATCATAATAAGGACTGTACCAATCCTGATACCACATTGGATCACCAAAGGGAACCATATCACCATAAGATTCACCTACTTGAAGGGGATTTGCATTTGGTATATCGTCATCATCTTCTACTTCAGCACCAATGTCACCAATCAAGTATTGGGAAGCAACCTTGGTCAAGACAGAGGGATTGTGAAATGCTTCGAATTGCTTTGTGGCATCTGTACCAGCTGCTTTTAAAAGTACCTTCTTGCCTCCTGGGTGATCGTCCAAGAATTTAGAAATATCATATACCTTGTCATGAACTATGATCCAGCTAAATGAATATAAGTAAAAAGAAATAAAAGTCTATTCATTTATTTTATTTTACCAATCATCTGCTTGTGTATGCTTGGCTACTTCTTCAATAGTGAACTTTTTAGACATTAATGCAATTAAAATACAAAGAAAAGAAAATCTCTTTTATTTCCTCCCCTCTCCTTTTTTAAATACTTTTTTTTTTTATGTGTGTACTTCACGTGAAAAATGAACGAATTTTTGTTATTTAATTTTCCATGCTATTTAAAATAATTCTTATTTAATATTATAGACCAACGTATATACATAAACAAAGTAAATAAAACATAGTCATCTTGCTTATTAAATAGAAATAAATAAATTGGATTCAAGTCTGAATCATATGAAATTAATGCTCCATCTTTTTCCCAAGCTATATTCAATCTGTACTGATTTAGATGATGGTACACTGTAGCCAAGCTCACGTAATCTTTTTACAATTCAAGGGGGGGGGGCTAAGGTAATACATCGTAACGGTACTTGGATTACATGTTCAAGGGGCACATCTTTTATTCTACAACATTTAGTACTTTACCTCTTTACAATTAAAATCAATCTACAGTTGATATAAAAAAAAAGTTTGTATTGAAACAAGTACTTTTTAAATTGTTTTCATTCATCTGATTTACAAATATGTTTTCTCATTTTGGTTAAAATCATTCTACACACACACCGCTTTCCCCGCATTTCTAATAGGTTACACATGAAATGTTTGTTTATTGTAAGAAATGAGTGGCATCTACGTTACACTTTGAAATGATGATTATTATTTTTTTTTTTTTAGTCTTTAGTGACATTATGGATAGCTTCAGCAAGATATTTGACATTAGAAGAAGAAATACCGGCCATGGAGATTCTACCGTCTTGTGTCAAGTAAACATGCCAATCAGATTTGATCTTGTTGACTTGTTCGGGTGTCAAACCAGAATAACAGAACATACCGATTTGATCAGTAATATGTCTCCAGTTCTTTTTGGATCCAAAATCATTTTCAAGATGACCTCTGAGCTTTTCTCTCATAGTAATAATACGATCAGCCATCAATTTAACTTCACCAAGCCATTCTTTCTTCAATTCGGGTGTGTTCAACACAGTGCTGACAATATGGGCACCGTGAATGGGAGGGTTAGAGTACATGGGACGGATGATGATCTTCAATTGTGAATCAACACGAGCCTTTTCTTCAGCATCAGCACAGACAATAGAGAAGGAGCCTACACGTTCACCATAGAGACCCATGTTCTTGGCAAAGGATTGAGCCAAAACAACTTGATGTCCTTCATCAACAAACTTACGAAGAGCATAGGCATCACGAGTACAATCTCCAGAGGCAAAACCTTGATAGGCCATATCAAAGAAAGCAAAATGTTCACGTTCCTATATTTTCCCATTCTTTTTTAATCTTACTTTGAATCGTTCATTTCTTTTCTATTTACCTTGACCACCTTAGAAATTTGGTCCCACTGTTCTTGAGTAGGGTCAACACCAGTAGGGTTATGAGCACAAGCGTGAAGTAAAACAACCGTGTTCTTGGGTGCTTTCTATTAATATCATGATTATCAGTAACATGCACAGACAAATCAAAAAAAGAAAACTTACATGAAGGTCCTCTAACATACCATCAATGTTGAGTCCATTTGTGTTCTTGTCAAAATAAGTATACTTTTCTAAGGAAAGACCAGCATTTTTCATGATAGGAATATGGTTACCCCAAGTAGGGTTAGGAACAATAATGTTCTTTGCATGAGGATACCAAGCTTTAAGGAATTCAGCGCCAATACGAAGGGCACCAGTTCCAGAAATAGATTGACTGATAACAAGCTGTTTTGTATCTATTAGTCTTCAAGCATAAAATTATATAAAAAAAATCTCATTTACTCTGTTATCTTTGATCACAGAACTGTCTTCACCATAAGCGAGTTCACCAGCTGCCTTTGTGAAAGCAGGTACACCAGTAATACCAGCATATTCCTTATCCAAGTTCTTTTCCATCATTACTTTTTCAGCCTAAGAAATATTTTTCATTAGAATTTTTTTTTTTCCCACCCTCTCCTATTATTAATAATCTTGTCTACCTTTTTAACAGAAGTCAACACATAAGGCTTTCCTCCATCATCACGATAAGCACCAACACCCAAGTTCATCTTGTTGGGAGAAGTGTCTCTCTTGTAAGCTTCAGTAACACCCAAGATAGCATCAGGAGGACCTAGAATAAAATAAAAAAACGCGGGGAAATACTTAATTTTTTTTTTCTTTTTTTGGTATTCTATATTGTTCTACCTTGGGGAACTGAATTCCAAGTAGAGACAAATGCACGAGAGGCTATACGAGTGGGCTTGATTGAGGCACGAGTAACGGATGAAAGCATATTGAAGAATGTTTCTGAAAAGACAGAAAGAGAAGAGAGAGAAAAAAAAAAAAAAAAAAGAATATAAATAAAATTTAAGGAATTGTTTTCCTTGAAGTTTCATGTTACACACATATTGGAATTCAGTTACGTTTGTTCCCGAGATGAAAAAAAAAAAAACAAAAAAATTAAAATTGCTTCCAACATAGAAATGAACACGACACAAGCATTTTATTCTTTTTTGAGTCATGTATAACCTATCTAATTCATTCAATTAAAAGAATAAACAAACTTTTTCTTTATTTAAATCATAAAAGAAGTGGATTTTATGAGGTGATTAAAAAAGTTGTGACCGGAGAAAAGCCTATGACAAACCTTTGCTCATCTCTTACACGTTTATCTCATCTATGTTCCCGACGTCTTTTTGTTCTAAACATGTACCTTCACACTAAAAATTCAATGATTTCCAAATTTACAAGAAAATAAAGTTGTAAGCGGGAATATTGCGCGTGTCACCTTGTGTTGACCAATGGTTTGAAAGAGGATATTGCATTCGTTGAAAGCCACTCAAAGGCCAAATGAATTTTATAAAAGATGTTGGTGACTTGGATCAAGTTACATGTGCTAACTGGTATACCCTTTCACTGATTCCATGACAGCATCGTATCATTTTTATGGTAAGCCTATAGAGTACTAAGCTTGCCTATTTACTCAGTAGGAAAGGGTCGGGGCAGACGACACATTTCATGGGGCCTATTAGGTAGAATGGCTCAGATCGCAAGCAGTGTGGCTTGTGTACATAGTATACCTGTAGAGCTCATGAAATTGTTTTAACATGGAATTAAGTCTAAAGACAATTCTCTGTCGACAAGTACGAACCGATTGCTGATCTACGCATTAAACAAAAACACATATTTACATCCAATGAAAGACATCTTTAAGCAATTATCTATTTCTATTTTCTTGTTAAAAACAACCATTGTTTTGAAGAATTGAATCTGTGCAGCTGCATCGATATGCGTCTAGCTTATCTTGTATTGTTCTGATCGCCACAGTTGTTACAAAATTTTCCTAGCTACACCCACTTCATACTGCTTCCGTTTGAAAATGAGATCCATTTCGTGAACCGCATTGGCCACTACAATCGTTGTTTCTTTCCCTGGAGCTCTGTCACTATTTTCTATTTCAAATAATAATAATAAAAAACAACTTACGCCTTTTAATCCATCAAAAAAATAAAATATTGGAGTTGCCTATTACCTTTCACCTTTATCTTTTTCTATCTGAATGAATCACTAACAAAACCATTTCTAGTGTGCATGATATCACCTTCTGTTAAGTCTGATTTGTCTTTATTGAAACTTTTCTTGTAGCCTCTTGTTTAATTGAAAACCATCTTACGGACCCAAGCTTTATCAAACCTTTGCTTTTCACCAATTATTTTCGATTTTATATGTGCAAATGTTTTTGTGTATATATCCTGTAAAAATTGTACAGGATGAATTCAGCATACTTGCTTGATATTTATGATAAAGAAACTAAACATTCCCTCTTTTCATGCTCTTGTGTCCATCGCTTCTTAAATAATGGCTGATATCGCTTTCAATTTAAAATAGTGCATCTTTTTACACTTTGTAAAAGAAAAAAAATATCTTAATTATATATCAGTCTGGTTCAGTATAAATAAAGAGCACAAATTATAAAACAAGCTAGATCTAAGATTCAATTGACTTTAATCTACCTACTAATATATACAGAGCATATCATATTTATAGAGAATATATTCAGTGTATCTTACTGTTAGAAAAAGTGAAAAGACTGAAAATATATCTTTGATGATATGTAGTATGAAAAACGACGATAAAGATTACTCATTTATTCTAAACAATTGCTTTATGTATTTTAGTAGACAAAGTACTTTTTTTTTTAAAAAAAAAATAAATAAAATTGATTGACTTTGACAGCCAAATTGAAAGAATTGGCTTTTGGTTTTCCGATAATCCTTCTTTATAAAACCATGAAAGGGTTTCAATAAAGATTCAACTGTATCCCAATAAAAAAGAAAAACAATTGATGTGATGAAGCTTAAGTTGAGTGAAATTTTAAGATTAAAAGAATCCTGTCACTGCCAACTTCAATTAAAAGCCAAGAGCAAAAACACTTTTTGGACTCACTTGCTTCAAGGATCACTTTCTAAAGGGAATATATCAAGTTGTGCGTTTTGCTTTAATTATAAATACATAAAAAGTTTATTTGTATATATTATAGACTTGCACAAAGAAGGAGAGATACTATACAATCATCTATGTTCTATTGCTTTAATAAACCAAAGAGGAAAAAGGAGTCTGTTTTGAGCTATCTTTTGCTTGTTGTATACATCGTCCCCTTTTCATGTTTAAGGATGTTCTGTTGTTTTTTTCTCAGTTTTATCTTGCGCAATCGTGCTTGCTTGATCCACATGAGATTGACGGCGTCGGTGACGGATGAAAAGGAAAGCAAGAGCTCCAAGAAGTATGAGAAATAGGATAGGTAGTAAAATGGTTATGATCAATGCCCATTTAGGAAAGGTATAGGCCTTTAGGGTGTTAGTACCACCACTTCTAGAAGTGACCTCAGATGGGATTTCATAAAAGGGGCCATTTGGATTATACATTACTTGATATGCCAAAATACCTTGATAACATGCATTGTAATCCAAAGCGACCTCTGTTTGTGCCCAATCGAGACGCTGGTCCGCAAAAGAGTCATTCCTTGCTGGCCCTCCCACAAGAGCTAAATAAAGTTAAAAAGAGGTCTTTTGATAAATAGATGCAAAGAATAACTTTTTTGTTCTATTACCTCCATAGATGGTATGTGCGCTAGTTAAATCGGTTGGTTTTACAACTGCTTCTGCAAGCGATGCAAATCCTGCAGCAAGAGCTGAGTGTGGGTACTTTGGTGAATTGGGACGCTCTCCAACTACATAATTTTGCTGAATAGGATTCTTTCCAAAAATATAATCCAATTGAGTATTCGCAAGGTCTAAAGAAAACCAGTATTGAGTGAACCTATAAAGTATGAATGTCATTTCATCTTTGTCTACCTTCATATTTTTTTATCTTTTCCAAGACAATCTCTTTATTTACGGATGGTGTAGTCAGTAGTGGACGGAGTACTTTAGTTGAATATGACAACAAAAGGAAGGATGTACTCATTGCATTTGCATTGCTACTATCATCACTGCAGACATATTTTAAAAAAGATTAAAAAGATGTACAATTCACAGTATGTGTTGTTAGTACCTGTAGTGATCCCAAAATAGTAGCCCACCTCCTGTTTGATTGACTGTTCTTTTATTTGCTATTCCATCCAAATAATTTTCTGCCTCTATTCTCCTTTGAAGTGATAGATCTGGTTCTGAAGTATCAAACATAACTTGAGCTAAAAATATATAAACAGCACCATACTTTTAAAATAAAAGTTAATAAATGAGGATTTAACATAAAATAGTATATTTACCTTATTATCCCAATTTAAAGGTTCGGTATGATTGGTTCGCCAATCATTTGATTGATAAAATCCCAATGCATCTTCCAAGTATTTCTTGTCCTTAGTTGACTCATACAAAGCAATTGAAGAAAGGATAAGATCATCCAAATAACCTATTCAAAAAGGAAATATTATAAAAAGTATAAAAATAAAAAATCCCGTGTTTACCTGTGCTCCCGTAAATGCCCAATAGAGTTGGAACAGAAGATTGATATTGAATGGGAATAATAGATTTGGAGCAGTTGTAAAGCTGGGTGCTGTGTGATAATAAGATGTCTGCATAGTTTTTATCATCTTGATTACCCGTGACAGATCCAAGTAAACGGAAAAAGGAAGATGCAGTAGCAAAGGCAGCCGCTATTTCAATAATTGGTTATTTTCAGTGTCGTTTTAATAGTTTATTTACCTGTCATGGATGCAACATCAGTACCAAAATGCGTTTCATTGATTTGATAACTTGGTCTTGGTAAAGGAATTCCAGTATCAGGACCTAATATAACGATTGATTATTTATTTCATTCTCTTCTTTTTAGTGTGTCTGTGTGTAAAGTACCAAAATAATTATTATCTAATTGAACATCTCCTATCTAATATTTCATGAAATAAGGCAATTTTAGTCTCATTAATTCGTTACCTGAACATAAAGTGTACAAGATTGCGGATGTGCTTTTATCATCCAATCTGTTGCCTATACAAGAAGTTTTACTATTTTAAGTTGAAATACTAAATTTGTACAAATTAAAAAGTACCCATTTTAATTGATCTTTCAAATACTCAGTTTGATTTGCTAGTTCATAACCTTTGAAATAGTCGATACCTAAAAAGAAGGATATCAACAAATAAAGTAATAAAATGATAAATACGCCCTCTTCTTACCACCCCAGCTTAGCATAAAAACAGTATAACTCAGGGGAAATGTGAACTGTATAAATGTCTTTTAGTGATGGTTTGAATATCGAGATATGTATTCTAAACCTTTAAGTAATCTCCAGCATCATAATACCCCTACATTAAAAAATCAATAAGACATTTAGCTATTTTCTTGTTGATATCATTACACCAGTCAAGTCTAACTGAACATCTGAGCCATCCGTCATAGCTGAATCATGTCGCCTAATAATTTTTGTATAAGAAGGGGAAGAGGGAATATAAAAATAAACACTACCAAGGAATACGATTATTATTTGGTAATTTTCCAGATCTTTGTACTTCATAAAATAATATGGAATGATTCAAGAGTCTCACGTATTCTTGATTTGGTGTCTGAACTGTTGTTATGTTGTTAATAGTCACAGAAGCACTACAGAATACAATAAATAATAATTGAAAAGTAAATATAATAAACATGACTTAAAAGAGATAGAGAGAAAAGAGAGGGGAAAAAAGAAAGAAGGCATTATTTATTTATAAAAAGAAAGACATTTGAACATGTATACAGCGTGTATGTGTGTGCCTTTTGTTTTGTTTTTTATATTCAAATCTTATTGATGTAATCTTTTACTATTCAATATTAAAATATGCAAGTGTACAAGGGTACGCTCGGTAAGAATCTCTTTATTTTAAATAGATAACTTTATTGTATTAATTAAAAACAGCAAAACAAAGCAATAAAATTGCATAGAATGAAAACAAATTTTCATATTCCTGCTTTTTTTTACCTATAGTTTTATACCATTGCATCTATTCTATGCAATACGTTTTCTTAGTATTCATAAAGTTCAATTTCAAATTATTTCCTTTTTCTGTTTTTTATCAAACATGATTAAAAAGTTGATGTTTTAATAATAATTTTAGAATTAAAAAAAAAAAAAAAAAAAAAAAAAAAAAAAAAAAAAAGAGGTTGAATCTCAATAGCACAATGCATAGTTTCAAACAATACATGTTTTTGTTGTAATTTAAGATCTACATTTTGTGTGTTCCATATATCCACACTTTATTAATACATCTTTCCACAGCTCTTTAATATCATTCAATTTTCCATTCACATACACAGGCAATAATTGTTGTGGTCGCTCATCAGCCCAATAGCAAGAATTTGAACTGTTTTCTAAATCGATTCCATCTGTAAAGCATAAATATAAAGGCGTTAAGCTTCCTTCCTTTGGAGTCAGCATGATAAAATCAAATAGTTTAGAAAATAACTTTAAAGTGAATATGGTAGTATGATCAAACAGTTTAGTACGAACAGTTCCAGGATGATAAGCTTTGTATACGTTAATCATTATAAATCATAATAAAGAACAGGTTGACTTACAATATACTTTTATCGCTGGATGAATCAGTGACGAAAGATGTTGTGCAAGATGAGCAATACATGATTTACTATAGGCATAGTGATCCAATCCATTCAAGGTATATGTCTTGAGTGGAGTATCTGTTTCCAAATGGTTAATGGCATATAAAGTGGAACTTGATGCAAATAGGATTCTACTGCCTTTTGTGTTCATACAAGGTAACAGTAATTTTGTTAATAGTATAGGGGACAAGGAATTCTAATGTGTATAATATTTTAATCTGATGTAAAAACAATACGTTATTCATCTTACAATCTGGCATTGTGATTCGAATCCATCCTCTGTCTTCAAATAGGGCACATTCATTATACCAGCATTATCTATAAAATAAAAATAAAAAATCAATACAGTTGCTAACCTTTTCTTTTGTATGAGCTTCTTTTACTTATTAATACATCAATTTTTTGTTCTGGTAATTCAAGCTTTACTTGTGAAGCAAATTTATAAACAGAATCGAAACTAGCAAGATCAAGTTCTAACATTGAAACTCTGCTTTGTTTTACAACAAATGCTTTGACCGCTTCTTTGCATAATGTTTTAGATCTTGTTCCTATTCACAGTAGTATGAGTAATCTTTTTTTTACACATAGGCATTTGTATAGTTCAAACCAATAACAACATGAAATCCAGCTTGAAGTAAACTTCTTGTTATTTCTAGACCGATGCCTGAATCTCCTCCGGTAATAACTGCTGTAGGTGTTTCGTTTTTATGCTTTTCTTTGTAATGGGCAATCATTTGTGAAATCTTTGCTTCATTCTTTGTACGTGTTGTTGAGTTCGAAATCAAGCCTCTCTTGTATATTGCAATATATATCGTCTCCATTATTCCAATCACATAAACCTTCAAGAATATAGGAATCCACAGAAAAGACTGTTGACATTTCAGGTTTGCTGTTTCCAAGACATATACTTTGAACGATATATTGTCTCGTTGGGGATTTTGTATGCGAACTATACAGAATACACTTATTACAAGTATACAGACGCCAAACAAAGTTGACACTTCCATGTCTTGTTTGCTAGAAAGAGAGAAGCTTTTGCTACACATACTTTATGTGACAAAAAAAATTTAAACTCAATTCAGTGTGACGCTTTTCATTAGGAATTCTTATCACTCATTCGGCATTAAGCTTTTCATTTTCTCTTTTTCAATAAACATGGAGCAAAGCATTATGAGTATTGGAAAAGTTGTAGAAAAAGGTTTTTGTGTATTTCTCGTGTATCAGTTATTCATGCAACAAATGCAAAATATACTTTCTAAGAAATAGCAAAATTGTTTGTTTTATATGTAGAATCTGTATAATTATTCGTAAAGCTTAGGAACTTTTAGGAAGACTTAAAATGTTGACTGGAAAAGTCACAATTACCTAACCTCTTCTTTCACTGATAATCTTTTTCCTGTTATCACTTCAACGTATGTTGCTTTACATATACGTAAAGGAGTTTTCACGCCTAGCTTTTCGATTTGCTGAAATGTGGCAGGGTTCTTTTATTATTCTTTGAGAGAAGCGCTCTAAAAACCTTTGATTAGTCTTTATAGAAACAATGGTTGTCCAAGAATGTTGTATGTAGCCAAGAGGATACACCTCCTGTAACGCACAGTATCAATCTATGATTAGGTCTATTATGGGCTAGGGCTGTATGTATATCCTGCTCCAGAAATCGATCTTTTGATTAAAGATAAGGTATCAAATGGCCACACTCCTCAACAGTATTGCACTTTCATCAAAAGATCATGTAAGATGATGGGAATGGGAAAGAATCATGACTACACTCAACGACTAACCAGCTCAAAGCCTTGGTTGAACGTGTCCGAAAGCATTTAGAAGAGATTGAAGCGATAATCTTTAAAGGAAAAGGAAAGTCTTAGAAAAGTGAGCTTATCTGTGCCTTGAAAGAATACTAGAACCTATACTTACAATAAAATGAAGGTATTTTGTGGAAGAAATGATTTGAAGATGCTGTGTTGTTTTGAGAATTTAAGAATTTGCAATAGCTTGTTGGCTTATTTTTGTTTGTATAAAATTGGGGGAGTATTAAGACTTTATAATATTAGCTCGAAAGTGCCTTTTGAGCGATGAAAACTTTCTACCATCGATTCCACTAGTTGGCTTTGAATCTTCTAAACGGATTGTCTACTATTCCTGTTTCCCTTTCTCTCTTCTTCAGAATATTCCATGCTTACAAGAAAAGAGAATCCATAAGTCTGGGGACTAACAATTATGTATATTAGACCTTCATCAGAGTACATTTATTGATTGAATAGGACAGATTAATGATTTTTTCAGTGTGCACTTTCAAAAAAAAATTACAAAAAGTTGTGTTTTTTAAGGAAAATCCTATGAAACTGTAGGTTCATATTTGTACTAAGCAATCTCTCACACAAAACTTGTAAAAGAAGCTTTTTTTTTTTGCAAGAACCCTTGGAAAAAAAAAAGATAACATAAAAGCCCTGGAAAAGAAGCCAGATATATGCCGACTTGTTGTTGATTCAAAACAAATGGTTATCTAGTTCAAGTTTCGAAACAGCTTTTGATGATTCTCATTGAAGTGCAAAACGGTTGTTGTTTCCGATTGAAGAAAAACAACAGGAATAAAAATGAAAAAAAAAAAAGTTGTGTATCAAACAGGCTTATTGTTTATTGTGTTTATTCCTTGATAGGTGATAATCTTCTATTGAATCAGAGAATATATAGAATTGAAAGTATTCCTTGGCTATCATCAGAGTACAACAGAAACTGTAAATAAATTCTGTAACTTTAACTGATCTTTCTATTTCGATCTTCCTTTTGCTCTTTTTTATAACCGCTTTTATTACATAAAAACACTAGACAGATAGGATTATGCAAGTTTAGAAGAGTAAGATATGTAATTGGCTGAATCGATGATTTTGATTTTTAAACTGTATCGTTTGCATCTTTTTTAATTTTTCTTTTCTATGTCAAAAGGATATTGGTAAGCAGATAATTAAAGTACAAAAAAAGACGTGTTTCTTCCTTGAGGTTCCAGTACAAACAGTTTCATCATTTCATCTTTATCAGCAACTTTTTCAATAAATCCTTTTTTAAATGAGGCTGATATTCGTGTAACTAGTAAAGATGGAGCTAACATGATTGTTGATTGTTCGAATAGGATCAACTAGACAATATATTGTTTACAAACCTATAAAGAACATTCACAAAATAGTGGGTCATTTTTCATATATATAATCATACCTTATTTACACAGATGCTTGGTGAATTCTCATTCAAGTCCTACAAACGAGTAATACGATTTAGGAACTCAAGCAACACATACAACCATGAAATTATTTCTACACATGCTTTTTTGGCTCCTTATTTAAACAAAAACCTAAGCCTTAAGTCTCATACAAAAATAAAACAGGTTCCTGCAATAATTTTTAAGATTATTCCATGGGGCTAAACAAGGTTTAAGCACAACAGTGATAAAAAGGATTTGCAAAGAGAAAATAAAGAAACAGATGAAGCATCTTTATGATCTTAATTGGAAAGATGCATTTTATTTCTGTCATACTTTAAAATCAAAAAGAATAAGATTTCCCACAGGGAGAGATCAACTTGATTTAATGTTCATGATTTGCATAAAGAACTAGGGTAGGACGAGTACAAGTTTTATTTGAGTTGAAGCACATGACAATTTAAATTTATCAAATACTGTAATTGGTATCCTGCACTTTTTTACTATTATTTTACCAATGCATTTCGTGTGGAACAGACCATACAAAGTCATATTTTCACATATCATTTTAGGATGAAGGGCGCTACTTAAAAAGATTTACTTTAAGGCAACCTTTTCTCTCTCTTTTTTATTTATTTATTTCTCTATTCCAAATGTTGCCTCCTTCTACATCAGAAAAACACAATCAATCGATAGAACATATCGAACAAAGAAAAGCCACCATTTTCGAATCAATCAATGCTCGTTATAATAAGGTCGATCCAAACTCTTACCTTCGACAAGAAAATGAAAGTTTCTTTAAGTATTGGACACGTCGTCTGATTCAGATAAAGCCAGTTGAATTATTATGGGGAGAAGCTGAAGGCACAGAGCTAAGGCGCGCCTTAAGTACATTTCAATTGATCTTTATTGGTATTGGTGCTATCATTGGTACCGGTATTTTTGTCCTTTCTGGTCAGGCTGCAGCTAATAACGCTGGCCCAGCTATTACTATCTCGTTCATTGTGGCTGCTGCTGCTGCAGGTAAATGAATAAGCCATTGATCAAAGTCACTGGACGACTGCTTACACATTTGCTCAGCGTTTGCCGCCCTTAGTTATTCGGAAATGGCCTCTATGATTCCCGTGGCAGGCTCTGCTTATACTTATGCTTATGCTACCATGGGAGAGGTATACGAAAAGAAAAGATAGTCGTGAAACATTAAACTGACCTTGCTTTGATTAGTTTGTCGCTTGGACTATTGGTTGGGATTTGATTTTGGAATACATGGTTGGTGCTGCAACTGGTAAAAAAAAAAAAAAAAAAAAAAAAAAAAAAAAAAAAGGCCTGCTTATTTTTTATTTTTGTTACTAGTTGGTGTTGGATGGTCTGGATATTTTGTAAAGTTTTTCAATGTAGCCTCAAGAGGTAGAATTCAATTTGGTGAAAACTGGACCCAACCTACTGTTTCATGGACAGAAAGTCCTCCGACCATTTCATATACACCTGGCCATTATGTTAATGTTCCAGGCTTTGTTATTATTATGCTTGTTACAATCGTTTTATGTATTGGGTAAAGATATAAAAAATTATATTTTATTGTTTACTCATCTTTATTCAAGTATCCGTCAATCTGCATGGTTCAACACATTTGTGGTAAGCATCAAACTTCTTGTTATTCTCATCTTCATCTTTGGACTCTGCGGATATATGTATCCTCCAAATTATCAGCCTTATATTCCTCCAAACACAGGGGATTGGCATTACTTTGGTGTTTCAGGTATCTTTGCAGCCGCAACAACTGTCTTTTTCAGTTACATTGGGTTTGATGCTGTCACAACAGCAGCTTTAGAGGCCAAAAATCCTCGTCGTGATCTTCCTGTTGGAATAATTGGTAGTTTGACAATCAGTACCATCCTTTACTTAGTCTTTTGTACCATCATGACGGGTGCTGCTAAATACACTGACTTTCTTCATTCTTCTGTCCCTGCCGTTATCGCAGTCGAACAAGTAGAGCTTCGTACGGGTAAAGATTTTACTTGGCTGAACGTTCTAGTCTGTCTTGGCGCTGTATGTGGTCTGACCTCTGTCTTGCTCATCAACTTGCTCGGTCAATCTCGTGTGTTCTTTTCGATGGCCAAGGATGGTCTTCTGCCACAAGTCTTTTGCAAAGTTCATCCAAAATTTAAAACACCTTATATTGCTACTCTAACCATTGGCTTCATTACCGCTATTCTTGCCGCTGTACTGCCAGTGGATTTATTAGGCAATATGACCTCGGTGGGTACACTGTTGGCCTTTTTTGTGGTTCATGTTGGTGTCATTGTCATGCGTTTCACTCGGCCTGATGCACCTCGTCGATTCAAAATCCCTGGTGGCAAATATTTCTCCTTGATTTTTCCAGTCATCGGTATGTTCATTTCGGTTGCGTTGATTGCGCTTGCCGAAGTAACTACTATCTGGCGTCTGTTTATCTGGATGGGTATTGGCTGGGTCATCTATTTCACTTACAGTATTCGCCACTCTAAATTCAATAAAGATCCTGTAGGTCATTTTCATCAAGTTAGTAGTGAAAGAAATGATCAAGTACAAGAATTCGAAATTGTAAACCATTCATCAAAATAATTTATGTAAAATACTTTATTATCATTAGTGTACAGGAAAAAAAATCTAATAAATGGAGCCCTTTTCTTTATTGCGCAGTAAAGCATTATTCAAGGACCAAAATAATACAAAGAATGAGGGAATATAAACAGAATTTTTTATATCTTGAATCCCAAATTACGCATACAAGTAAGGTGAGCTTGAATAAGCTCTTTACAGTTTTCCTCTCCCTTTTCAAAAATACATTGATCTCGAGGTTTCTTGGTTTCAGGGCAAGCACAACAGGGCTTAAGGGGTTTTCCGTCCTTACCGATAGGAAGCACGCCGGAATGTGTTGAAGTTGTCTTTACTGATTCTGTCATTTGTTGAAGCAAAAAAAAAAAAAGAAAGAGATACTAGGGTTGCAAATGAGAGAATAAAGCTATTTGGATTAATAATTTATTTCAAAAGTCACAACATGTTTCGTCCAATAAAAAATAAGCTTCAGCAGAAAGTGTAGTCTATGCTTATCTTTATCCATTGGATTTTTTTTTGACAAAAACAAGCTTCATTAAACTGTAAATAATATTCATTATTCTGATAGAAATTGAAGAGATTTATCCCTATTTAAGCATCTCGTGAAATCGGCTCAGAATGGCCAACCCCAAAATTAGCAGCCTTATGTGCAATTTGCCATTATTGGGCCTCCTAGCAATGATCTTTCACTTTGCTCAGAATTCTTCCGTTGTATTGAAGGAATTTAAAATGGAGTAAGTTATTAATTTACATCTTCTATTCTTTGATTTCTTTAAATTTTACTCATTTTCTATATATCCATAACTAAATGATGCACATTCAAATTGTTTTGTCATAGACAATTTGACAATAATAGAGTGTGTTCTCAATCTATTTTTAATGTTCGTATCTATCTTGGTTATCTTGAGTCCAAATGGGAAACTTTAAGGTTACAATGTACACTGGGAATAGATTCTGGATACCATTTTGCCTTTACAATTATTGCTTTTGCTGACCTGGTATCTTTAAGCCTTCATTGGTTTTCCCTAGTATGAAGGATTGAATCTAGAACTCATCAACCAAGATATTCTTACACGAAAATATAGTTGGGCTTTTTTAAGTGTTATTTTATTAGTCCATTTCCGAATTTATTCATTTTAGTATGCTTAAATCAAAGCATATAACACCCAGTAAGAAATACTATTGTGAATTTGTATGAGAATTCACGTATGATTATATTTGCTTGGGCATAAATTCATTTTACGTTATCAGTGTAGTACTTCATAGCTTGCTGTTATATTTGGTAGAATTCAGAAGCTCAATAACACCGAAATCAAGTGCTGCTTATTCAGGGCAATCACAAATTGTGTATTAAAGTTGGTGTATTGCCATAGCTTCTTGCACGCTTGAAATTGTGCGAGATGATCCCGACAATTTTAAATACCGTCCGGACTTTTCTAAAAAATGCTTATTTCTGACAAAAGTTTTTTCTTGTTTGTATTTAATATGTCAACAGCAGAGGAAAAGGCTTTAGCGGAACAACTTGTTGCAGAAGAGACAGAAAAGATCGATATTGTTGCTAAAGAATGGATTCAAGCAGAGTCAGAAAAAGAAGTGGTAAAATAAATATTCATTGTTACTTTCAACATACATTAATATTATATACTATAGAAACGTATTCGAGATGTCGGCTCAAGTGTCATTCCACTAAAGGTTCTTTTTTACATAAAGCAATATGAAATTCAATTTTGTTTATATGAACCCTTTATAGACGCTCAATTGTGGAATAATTCCCAACTTTGATAACAAGAAGCCAAAAGCTATCAATCGTATAGAATTAGATACAAATGTTGATTTATCGAAAATTCAACAAATCATGGTGTCACCAGCCATTCCTTATCCGCATAAAGAACAATTTAATTATGTGAATGTATGCTTATTATTTCTACTATTACTCTAAAATGTTAACCCTTGATATATTAGTTAATTCTTGTCACCGGACAACCTATTCCATTTTTGGCTCCTTATCTTTATCAAACAAACTTAAAAGTGACACAACCAGAAAGAGAAGAAGACGGTCGTAAATATCCAAGTAAACAAATTGTGTTAAAGAATGATTTGAGAGAATACTTCTTAATCAACAAGAACGGTATTTGTGCTCGTTTTACTATTCATGAATATCACAATGTATAAATAAATAAATAAATATAGAATGCGCCTGTGTAATTTGCTTTTTTTTTTATATCTTTTATGTGCTGTTAAAAAATGAAATACAGATTCACAACATACAATGAAATGACTCCTAAAGAAAGGGTTTGTTTTTATATAAACAATAACAGGGCAATAAAAAAATAACAAATTGATCAATAGGGCATCTTGCAACGTCAATTTGAAGCTTCACGATTTGTAAACCATCCACCTCATTTACCACCCAGACGTTTAGCTGTATTCGACTTTGACAACACCTTGTTTTTCTCACCACAGCTCAGTCCAACCATTTGGCATTCCAGGATACGTTCATTAGTCACTGCCGAGAGTGTGTATGGACCTGGCTGGTGGCGTGATGTGCGCAGTCTAGAGCTTGGACCATTGGACGATCTCAAACAGACAGCTTGGAAAGGTTATTGGAATGAAGAGATTGTGAGTAAAGCACGTGCCTGTATACAAGATCCACATACAATGACTGTTGTCTTGACCGGTCGACGCCACCACCCTTTCAGCCCACTGGTTCCTACCATGCTGGAAGCCAAAGGTCTCAAATTTGACTTGATTGGCCTACGACCTGACCCTGAGGCCGTGTCAGAATATCGCTGGAAGGTCGATGGTAAGAACAAGGAGCTCAATTATAACCTTTCCGCCTCTGTATTTCAGTCAACGATGCATTTTAAGCAATGCTTTCTTGTTAACATTCTTCATCACGTACCCACCATCAAGGAGATCACCATGTGGGACGATCGTGTGGCTCATCTCAAACGTTTCAAGGACTTTTTGAACGCGCTTCGCCGTAAAAGATTGATTGATCGTAACAGGATAATAGAGGTACCCTCGCTTCGACCCAAATACAATCCAAAATGGGAGAAGGATGTGATGACGCGGATTGTTGAGACACATAACCTGGCATTGTTAGCTAGGAACTGCGGAAAGACATATGGAAAGATAGATGATTCGCAACCAAGAGAAGAAGATCCTTTGAGCATGACGGAAAATTATTTGGGGTTCGTTCCAACCGCCGTGGCCACTAGTATACAGCTCAGTCAGGAAAGTATGGAGAGGTTAAAACAAACGTTTGAGCCCTTGTTTCAAGAATCAATGAAAAGATACGGACAAAAGACAACGATACATCCAGGGGCTGAGAGTCCCCTTTTCTTTGGAGATTTTGTTCAGTTGGAGTCTAACATTGTCCAATATTCTTGCTGTGGCAATTTAGACCAGCATGTTTCTCTTGATATAGTGGGCATCTCACAAACATCCTCTAACCCTTGGTTACTCTTAAAGGTGGCTATAAAAGGAGCTAAACGAGGCAATCATTATCATATTTTGCCCTTGTGGTACAAACCCTCTGAAGAAGATCTCATTACAAGAAGAAGTCACCACTGGGTGGATCCTACCAATAGTCAAAAGATTCATATTGAGGGCAGGGTGGTTCATGAAAAGAGAATAACAGTTGTAGAGAGCACTCAAAGATGTGACTCGAGTAAGAAACAAAATATTGATCTTGATGAGGATGCGATACATGCCATCTTAAATAGAGCAAGCATAAACTTGAAAAATCAAAATGATAGCATACACCACAAACGAGGTAGCATTACAAATAGTAATACTGATCATATAAAAAGATAAAGCATCATTAATTTATAAAAAAAAAATAAGAATAAACATTTATTATGCAATTAAAATGAAGAGGCAAGACATCTTTTTTTTTATTATTATTGTCATCTTTTTTAATCCAAATGAGATTCACACATTTTTAAGAAGGAGGAGCTATTTACATTTTTATGGTGTTCACATAGATTTCTATTCTATTATTGTTTGATTCTTCTTTAAACGTTCAACTTCTTTTTTCAAAGCCTCATTTTCTTGAATCAACTTTTCTCTTTCCTTTGAAGAAGACAACAATAATTGCTGAAGATGATCTATAGTCGAGTTTATATCTGTTGAAATTTGTTGGTTATGTGAAGAAGGTGTTGTTCTATAATAAAATGACATAAGACATCATACCAATCAATTACGCATCATCATTCTTATTTTACCTGATCTCATCGGTATGTACATAATTTGGTTTTTTGGTGTCAGAAAGAGTACGACCACGGGAAGGGGGTCCATATAATACAGGCAAGGTAGTGAGTAAGCCTTGAAGCATGTTCTTTTGAATCTCAGTTTGCTTAAGTAATGATTCCATATGGGAAAAAACCATATGTGGGAAATTAGGATCAATAATTCGATTTGCTTGACCTCTTGAAAGCGAATTAGATGGTGAAATGGCTGGTGAAGGTGCGACAGTGGATTGTGGAGAGTCATGATGGCTCGCTTTTTCTAATAATAATAAATAAAAACAGTGGTTAACATTGATAAATTACACATTTTTTTTTTTTTCATTACCAGAATCACTGGGTGTATTTGATCCACCTGTCAATTCAAATCTACCCTTTTTACGACATTCGGGTGGTAAGATAGACGGTGTAATTTCACAGCAGGGTCCAGCCACTGACTCTGGTTTCTCGATAGAAAACCGACTGATTTTGCCATTATTATACATTGAGCATTCCCTCGAGTTTTCTCGCGTCAGAGGTATACTGTGAAAGGACTCTGTCGATGGTTGTTGTTGATTTGCGAGTGTGTTATGCTTGACTTCAAATCTTGATTTACGCTCCAGGGTACTATCCTGACTTGGTACACGAGAAATCGCCTTTACTTCTATATATTGAGAATCCTCTGAGGCAGGCGTGGTAGGACGTGTAGATGCTGGTGTTTGGTTGACACTAAAACGACCCTTTTTCACTTCACCATCATGGATCGTACTACCTTGTGTACTACTGCTGATACTAGATATTGTACCGTGTTGGCTAATTCCTAAACCAGTATAGGTTGCATCAACAGGAGTCGAAGCAGGAGGAGAATAAGAAGAAGGTGAGGAGGCATAAGGATCAATGGAATGATCTCCAATCACAAATCTAGATTTCTTCAATGCAGCTGGTGTCTCGTTCAAGGGCTCGGTGATGATTGTTGGGGGTCGATCGCTCGCGTCTTTTACAGTGACCTCACCAAATGAAATGTGCTTTTTTTCGTTTGGACCAACGGATTTCATCCTTTCCGGTTTAGGTGGATCTTCCTTGAATTTGACAACTGATCTCATTCGTTCCATTGGGCGTACAGTTTCAGTTACAGCAGGAGCCACAGCCGATTTAGGTTCTACGTCTTCTTCAAAATTCCACTGCTGATCCGTTGTCACAACCGAGATATGTTTTTGAGGCAGCTTTTTATGGGGTCTTTGATCCAATGAGGGTACATACGCCAAGATAGATTTGACCAAGTAATCTCTTTTTTTGGCCAGCTTGAAAAACGGATGCTGAAGAAGCTTCTCGGCAGTGGGTCTCTTGACAGGGTCCTTTTGCAAACAGAGATCGATCATTTCTTTAAATGTCTTTGTGAACTTGTGCTTGCAGTTCTCCCTATCCAAAGTGGGTGGTGCATTCGAAATAGTCATCATCAAGACTTTCATCGGTGGATATTTAGCAAAAGGTGCACGACCTGTAGCCAATTCAAGTGAGGTAATACCAAAGCTCCAGATATCAGCTTTATAATCATAACCGGCTTGTTCCATCACTTCGGGAGCCATCCAACAAGGAGTACCAACAAAGGTCTTTCTAACCTCATTGTTCTCTGTGAGTGAACTAGAGACACCAAAATCAGCCAAAAGAACAGTACCCTGATCATCCATAAGAAGGTTTCCTGCCTTGACATCGCGATGGATATGCCCATTCTTGTGCAAATAGATGAGACCCTCCAATGCCTGTTTTAGGATGGTGGCAATAGAGACTTCATCCAAACCCTCTGTGAAATAAGACTTCATGATGTCTAGACAAGAACCAGCAGCCAAGTAAGGAGTGACAATATAAAGCTTTGGTCCATTAACAAAGGAGCCATACACCCTCAATACATTGGGATGCTTAGATAATGCCATCAAAGCTGTTTCACGCTGCAAACAAAGAAGAAAAAAAAAATTCAATGATCGTGTGCCAATTAAACAAGAGATTGACTTACTCGAAGTTCATCGATTTGATTTCTTTCAAACATATCCAAATCAATGATTTTAATAGCTACCTTGATCTTCAATGGTTTATAAATTGCTTCATAGACAACAGCCGAAGATCCATAGCCTATGAGTTATATGTTCAATATAAAAAGGTTGTCACTTATTCAATGAGAGAGAAGGGGGGGGGAATATACCAATAGGTTTTCCAATATCAAAATCTTCATATTTATTAGCCCAATTGGATTCAGATGCCAAATCTATTTCGGTGACAGGTAATTGTTTTTCACTGATACTCATCGAACGATTCATCTGTTTTTGTTGAGCTTGAACAGGTGAGTTCGACATGGGACACTTTTGTCGTCTGTGTAGATATCTAAAGAGTGGCTTTGGAGGGGAAGACTGTTGATTCTAAACTCTTATATTAAAAAACAAGTTAAAGAAAAATAGGTGTGTAAAAAGAAAGAGAATCTGTGCTTTTTTTTATATAAAAAAGGGAGAGAAAGAGAGAAAGAAAGAAAGAAAAAATAGATAAAAAAATAAAATAAAAAAATCAGATTGTCCAATTAAAAAATATTTTTTTTTATTTTTTCAGGCTTAAAAAATTATTCCCTAGAGTGCGAGAAATATATAGATGAATATATTTATCATTAATAATGCCACTCACGTATCATAAAATACACAAGAAAATAACAATACAAAACAATACTGCATACAATTGGACCACAATGGAACAAAAACACATAAATGAAACTTGGTTGTCACACATACATAAATGATTTTTTGTGTATTTATTTTTCTTTTTTGATACAACAATAAAAGCATAAACATCTGTGCTATATTTGTACTTTTTTTTTGTCATACAACGATCGGGTTCGACAGTTTCATTTTATTGAAGCCAATTAGGGAAATCTTGTGAGACTATTTTTTCTCTAAAAAATTTTGCTGATGAGAAAAAAAAGGCTGATAACATACTCACGGTGCCAATTAGCGGATATTTAATTTTAATGGGCAGTATTAAGCCTAATTGGCAGATTACAAATTTCAATTAGATTAGTGTCCAAAAAGCTCAGGTATTTGACCTTCTATGATAACGACATTGACCTGAAGAGATATATGAAGCTTTGACTGAAAAATCAAAAAAATGCATGTATAAAGCCATTAAGCTCCCTATACGAATGATAAAAAGAAGCTTTTTCTTAGATGATTAAACTATATAAAGTTGCATCAACCAGAAGAATGGTTGGTATTGATAGGCATACAGCTTAGGATTGATAAGAAGAAGAAGAAGAAGAAAAAAAAAAAAAAAAAAAAAAAAAAAGAGAGAGAGAGAGAGAAAGAGAAAATGCAAGTTGATCCCATATTATTGAAAAAATTTTGGTAGATTTGGAATGTGAATCTTTGCCGATTGTACTTGCAAGGACTGCAGTACTTTATTATTACATTTAATTAAGCTGCTTCATTTGAGTGAGATTGTTTAATATTTGATATTACTAGAATATTAACCATGGTCGTAGATGCATAATAAAAGCAACAGATTGAGTAGAATTGAATACACGTCCATTTATATATCAAAAGAAGTTCAAAAATAAAACGAAAGGATAAAATAATAGCACTTTGTTAAGATTAAGAGTTAAATGTTGGAAACACATATTGTGAACAGATATAAGAAAATTGTTCAAAAGTTGACTGAAAATTTAGTAGTACTGGTGGTTATTCAGAGCTGTTGCTTCAGAATGCAATCCAATGTTCTCACACGACTCTTTTTCTCTTGGTTCAAACTACTCTTGTGAACTTGCTGTTTTTCACAGACTTCTTTTTTTGTATTCCCTGCTGTCTCCTGTGCTTTGTACATAGCTCTTGATCAACCGAATTTTCTTATAAACAAATGAAAAACTATTTATTTCATTTCATACCACATCTTGATAAACATATCACTCCAAAGCACACCAATTGAACTGCTATTTCAGTAGAAGCTTTTGAATTCAACAGCAAAATTGCTATTCTATCATGAAATGTTTTTTGACTTGGATTTGCTAGTAAGATCTTTATGTGTATCATTTCGACCCGTAGTTGGAAAGAATCTTGCAAGAAAAAAAAAAAAAATAGATTGAACCCTTTTAATCAATTTATGGCATGTATTTTATCGCGTTTACCACAACAATTCCCTTTGTATCATTTAAGATTACTCGAGTTAATAACATAGAGTGCTGTAAAGAGCGTACATAATTTATACTATTTCAGATCTTATACCTTGTTGTTATATTCCAAATCGTAGCTTGTACTGATAGATTATCTCTGTCATCCTTAGACAATAAAGAATTTCTAGAGAGTTATTGATCGTTTAAAATACTTGCTGGTTGTATTGGTCAAGAGAGAGAGAGAGAGAGAGTTTGAATCATGAAATTAACTGTATTGTTTCAAAACTGCGATTTTAAAAGGTCTGTTCAAATCATCCAGAAAGGGGCCCAATTATGCTTTTCCAGCTACAAGGACTATTGTTGATATTCAATTATACCAATATTGGTCTAGATGAAATATATACACATACCTTTTTGATTTCTTATTCATTTGCACGCCAAAGAACAAGCTGAAATTCAATTTGTTTTGGAAGGTTGTGATCCAATAAGATATCATCCTATTGAGATTTCTTGATTTTTGTTACCTTCAAAGTGTCCTAGGTTTTGAAAATTAGAAATAAAGATTTATGCTGCATGTACTGCAGCAGCATAAAAGCTCCAAGAAATCATCAAAAAAGTGTGTGTAACAAGTGACTTTCTTTGTCCGGGAACTGAAAAGTAAATGGAAAATTTTTTTTTTTCATTTTGCTTACCTTTAAATAAAGAAGTTTACGTTCCCTTTTTATTTTATTTTTTTTTCCTTTTTCTTTATAAAATAATAAAAAAAATGGTAAATAGTGAATAGATTATAAATTGAATATTCATCTCACTCTTATTTCAAATAGGCTCGTGGTCCCAAGAAGCATATGAAACGTTTAGCAGCTCCCAAGCACTGGATGCTTGACAAACTTTTGGGTAAGTTGTTTTGAAAGAGGTATAAGTTCACATGGTATACATCTCTAGAGGATGAATAAAAAATAAACAAAAGTCAAGCTCAACAATCCGAATATTATTGACGAGTTTTATTATAAACTGATGACATAAAAATACCATGTGGCTTATACTTTTTTTTTAATTTCAAGTATTAATTTCTTATTTCAGGTTCTTATGCTCCCAAGCCTTCTTCTGGTCCTCACAAGACTCGTGAATGTTTGCCTTTGATTGTCTTTATCCGTAACCGTTTGAAGTATGCTCTCAACGGTCGTGAAGTTCAATCAATCTTGATGCAACGTTTGGTCAAGGTTGATGGTAAGGTCCGTACGGATTCTACCTTCCCTGCTGGTTTTATGGGTAAGTGAAAAGAGAGAGAAGAGGGTGTGGAAGTGAGTTTTATTGACGGCTAAGCTTTGACGAATCCCGGATGCTTTTTTTCTCCTTTACTTTAAATTGGTTTAACAGACGTTATTTCAATTGAAAAGACTGGTGAAAACTTCCGTCTCGTCTATGACGTTAAAGGTCGCTTTGCTGTTCATCGTATTACCGACGAAGAGGCCAAGTACAAATTGTGCAAGGTCAAGAAGGTATTGATTGGTTCTAAGGGTGTTCCTTACATTACTACTCATGACGGTCGTACCATTCGTTATCCTGATCCTTTGATCAAGACGAATGATACCATTCGTTTCAATATTGAAACTGGCAAGATTGAAGATTTTGTCAAGTTTGATGTGGGTAATATTGTTATGGTTACTGGTGGTCGTAACATTGGTCGTGTTGGTCAATTGGTTCATCGTGAACGTCACATTGGTGGTTTCGAAATTGTTCACATCAAGGATGCTCTTGATCATGTCTTTGCTACTCGTATCTCCAACGTCTTCACTATCGGTCAAGGTAACAAGCCCTGGATCTCTCTTCCTAAGGGTAAGGGTGTCAAGCTCTCTATCACTGAAGAACGTGATCGTCGTAGAGCTGCTGCTGCTCAATAAGATTTTTTAAATAAAAAATCAGTTTGCATATGGAATCTCTCTCTCCCCATCCCCCCCTTCAATTCAAATATTTATTTTGTACATAAAGTAATTTTAAACATCAACATTTTGTCTTTCTTTTTTTTTTTACTGCATGGAGTTACAAATAATTCATTATTGCGTCACATCGACTGATTTTTGAGCTCGGTGTGTGTAGTGAAACCTTATACATCATGAATGCATAAAAATAACCTTTCTTTTTATTTTCACGTCATTTTTTTTTTTTTTTTTTTCTGTTGTTATTTTTTTTTTTTTTCATAAAATGACAATAATTGATACAGAATGTATAACAGGGTATATTGAATGATGGTTTGATATAATATATCTAATAAGATTTAGAAATTCAAATTTATTTGTTCATCAAAGACCAATAGTTCATGATCAAAAAGTGACTATTCATCACTGGTAAATAATAATAATAAATAGCTGTAGATGAATGATATATATTCTTTAATAGGCAATTAAGAGACTTATTATTGACAGATAAACAATTTGGTGATGATATTATTCTTCCTACAGGACATGATATTTATAGAGTAAGAAGAGATTATTATTATTTTCACATATTAATCTATTCCAAAGTATAATCATATCACTGGACAAAGAGATTATTTATTAAGAGATATTGGATATAATCCCACTTGTATGGCATCAGGGTATGATTTTAATATAAAACATATCATTTCATTATTTATATCCAAATTAGATTTGGTTATTGGGCAGCAGGAGGACAACATGGTGATCTGACATTGAAAGATGTCAAGACACACTGGCAAATGTAATGATCTTTTTTAAACTTTCTTGTGTTTATATATTTATTATTTAGGAGTATTAATTCAGCACCTGGATGTACTATCAATAATGGTTTATGCTTTTCTCGTTGCATGAATGGTGATATAAGATTGCTAGTATCAAATAATGATACCACAATTCGAGTATTTAGTGTACCAGATTTGAATTTAATAGACACATTAGACTTTAGGACAGCAGTTAATCACAGTAAGTTCAATGGCTTCTTTTTGATGTGTCATTAATATCTCTATAGCATCTGTCAGTCCGAATGGAAGGATGATGATTACTGTCGGAGATGATAATCGTGTATTACTATTTAGTATTTCCTATTCAGGCAATTATGAATTAATTCAAACCATGGCAGGTAATAAAGAAAAGAAAAGAAAAAAAGAGTTATTAACCATGATTGATTAGTCTCAAATGATGCCAATTTTTCTATAGCATGGAATCATACATCAGATAAATTTGCTGTTTCAAGTCAAGATGGATCTGTCCATGTATGGGATATTCGACATTCAAATCCTATTGCAAAATTCACTGGGGTTAATGTAAGCTAAAGAGATCACTCAAGAAAAGAATATTAAAGATAAAATAGTCATCTATTACAAAGGGTGCAGCAAGATGTGTCAAATTTACACAGGCAGGAGCTATTGATCTATTGGCATTTACAGAGCATGTTTCACATGTTCATGTTGTAGATGCTCGTACATTTGATGGGCAGCAGACATTGAGAATTGGGTCTAATCGATATGATACACCTATTACAGGCCTCAGTTTTTCTGTGGATAGTAAAAATATGTTTGTAGGCAAGTATAGACATCTTTATTGTTATAAAATGATATTGAACATTAAAATAGGATTAGAGAATTCCATTTTAGATTTCAATATTGATACTGGCATAAGAAGAAGATTTCCTGGTGGTTTATTAATTTAAATAGTCATTATTATTATTACATGTTGCAAAGTTAAAAATACATTTTCAATAAATTTAGATTTTTTCATCTTTTTTTTTTTTTTTTTTTTTTTTTATTAAGCCTTCATCACCAAAAAGATTATTCATCATTCTTTTTCATACAGTGGCAAAGTCTTAATAAGACAAGAGATATATCTTATCTCACCAAGAAAAGAAAAAAAAAAAGCAATAAAATTGATAAAATTCAATTTAAAATAAGTAAAATATCAATTGATCTTTTTGCTGCTATTTCTTTTCTTTTTATTGTACTCTGAAATAAACAATTATTTACTAGCATAAACCAAGGTGTTGGTATGTACTTCTATATTTGGACTTGTAATTTTTTGGGAAACAAAAGTAAAGGAGAGTGAGTTTAAGCTTTCTTGTAGCACATAGCTTAGGATCGACAAGGTTGCATGATTTTAGTGATAGTTTTTAAAGAATGATTGGCTATGTTTATACGTTTTATGATTGGATTTGTATTAAATATTGATCTTTATCCTTGTGCATCAAATACCAATCAACAGTACCTCCCTCCCAATTGTTAAAGTAAAAAAAAAGGGGGGGAGTTCAGAATCAATAGTGTAAAAGAAGGTCATTAAATTAAATGTTGTTATTTCTGAATGAAATAAGCAAATGATCCAAGTGTTTAGCTTATAATTTAAAAGAATACATAAAATAAACTTTCTTTTTAAATGAAAACTTTAGTGTTTCATACAATTAGAGATTCATCGGAGTTGGTAGAATGTACCTCTTTTGGAAGTAGGGGGGTTTATGCTATACACGAAAATCTGGCAATGACTATGAAATCACCGATATTAGTTGACTTTTTATTTATTTATTTTTTTTTTTTGCTATCCTTGCTCTTAAAATCAATCATCGGTATTTTTTTTTTCTCCTTCTTTTTTACAATCTTTTTTTTTTTATAAAGAATTAAATGGATAATACAACATCTACTGAAGACTTGTTTAATTTGATCAACTTTAGTGGTGAACAAGAAGAGTTTCATGTCCCTTCTTCTTCTTCCCCTCCAGATAAACATATTACATTTATGAAACCAAATATAAACGTCTTATTAGACTACCCTGTAAATAAATTATATGAAAAATACTTGAAGCAGCAAGAATTACCTTCAAGTAAAAAGTAAAAATAATAAAAAATAAAATAGATTCAACAACATTGACATTTGATTTTATAAAATAGTATTTATCTATTAGAAATAGTAGAGCAGCCACAACAGTGTAGGATCAGTAGTGATTGTGAGAAGGACAGGAGACCTATTGATCCAGCGCCGATTGTAAAGTTGACAGTTTTGGATAGGAATATTGAAGTAGCTAAAAAGTATTTAAAAAAAAAGTTATAAATGTTAACTTGATATTCATTTGTCTTGTTATTATTCATTGTATCTTCATATATTTATCAGTTCAATAGAAAGTCCATTTTATGTTTTACACGCATCTTTATGGTCAACGGATATGAAAAGACAGTTGGATATCGTTAATGGAACAAAAGCTCTATTCGGATCCCTTGTCAGCTCTCCCTCTTTTCTAAAGGACATGAAGGGTGAAGAAGGTTATTATTTTGCCTTTTCTGATTTGAGTATAAGATTAACAGGTCAATACCGATTAAAATTTAGCTTGATTCATTTGACAAAGTATAAAATAATATGATTGCATACTTTTTTATTTATTGTTTATTTAATATAGAAATGAAGTAATAGCTCATGTATTTTCTAATCCATTTATAATCTACTCTGCAAAGACATATCCAGGAATGAAAGGTAAAAAAGATAATTAAAAAACATAAAATGAAAATGACTCTAATTGGTATAACGAGGCAATGCATACAGAATCAAGCAAGTTATCGAAATATTTGGCAAAGCAAGGATTGAAATTAACAATCAGGACACAAAGAAGGTCAAAAAAATAAATCGTATTACTTTTAAAATAAAGGGAATGAAGGAATTTTTTTTATTAAATAGATCAAACCAACAGATGTCTGTGTGGATTGTGAATTTATTTCAGATCAATGAAAAAAAAAAAAAAAAAAAAAAAAAATGGAGAAAAAAAATGGAGAAAAAAAATATCGATTTTTAACTTCAATTTCCTCATTTTTTTTTATTAGACCTAACTGGGTATGATTTTCATCAGCATAAATTATCTGCAAATGATAGATGGTATCCATTGCTTTTTGAATCTATACTAGTAGTTTTGATCTCTAATACCAATATGATAGTATAAAAGTAATATGATGCATGCATTGTGCTATTAAATATGTAACTATATCTGTTCATAATAAGATTATGGTCAAGTCAGTGATAGATAAAGATGCTCTAAGAATAAAATACCTTTAGTATTCACCTTTATAATATATATAGCACCTATCTGTTTAGTCGTACTTTGCTTAATTGTCACTGCATCTAAGTAAAAAAAAAAAAAAAAAAAAAATTGTTGGTTTTAACTTTCTTGAATTCAAGACCTATTTTCTATACTCATTTGATATTAATTATATTGTTAAATATCAAAATTGACCTCAACCTTCAAATTAATGATTATCATAAATATCTATAATATGTTTTATATAATCAAACATGACAATAAGACTAGGTAAATCTAAACTTTCTTTTTTTTTTTAACATAGTTTCAATAGAATTGAATTGCTATGGTATTGATCAAGTACAGAATAAGAGGCAATCACACAAACATTTGTAATTAGAATCCATATCAATTGTTTCTTGCCCAATTCACCCAATCAATATAATGTCACAAGTTTATATTTCATAGTCAAATCTCAACAGTCTAAATAAATCCTTCTACATTCATTTACTATTTTACCTTCAAGCTTAAACCTCACAAATTTTGAATTCACTTGACTTTTGTCAAAGGAAACAGGTTGAAAAGAGTTTTTTTATTGCATGACATGATAATCTTTGGCTAACACTCTCTACAAAGATATTTTTATATGCTTCATATAATAATTTTAATCACTCACTCACTCTCTTTACACATTAGAGCAAAACAAATGTTCAGCCATTTATTTGTAATCATGAATATCTTTTTCCACTTAGACCAAAAGAATCCCAATCAAATGCATCTTCCCTTCCTTCAGACTCAAAATAATTACCTTTTTAAGCCTGTTGCGATCCTCTTGTCCTTTTGACTGGGACAACTCAACTTGAGAATGACGGTAAATAAAAGTATAAACAAACCAAGAGTACGAAAGTGAACTGCATTTGACCTATAGTTTCTCTCTGTTAAACAATCAACTATTGACTATATTTGAACTCCTAATGCAATTATAATGAGAAATACAGAATTCATCCACAAAAATTATTTTAAATGCGTTCTTGCATGATTTTATAAAACAGTAAAGTTCTGTTAAAACAAAAATTACATATTTAAATTTTTTGAATGCTTTGATGGTTCAACTTCAAAAGGACCCTATCAACGCAGTACCAATGCCTCAATTGACATATTATTATTTTGTTCTCTTATAGAATATTGAGAATATGGTTGTGGAAGACATTGAGTAATACACAGTACGACTCATCTGACCTATAAACTTTTTTTTTATTACTAAAAATATACTCTTCTTTTTTCTTCTTCCTCAATCATGTAGTTTAAAGCTCCAAGGTTTTGATCTGATGCAATCTTTCTTTATAGCCAAAGAAGAATAAAATGACCAAGCTTTATAATTACAAAAACATGTCTCAAACAAAAGTAAGCGAGCTGAACTCTAAATTATAAACGAATCAATTTTGCAAGCAGTTGTTTTAAATGAGCATACTTTCTTTTGCCTGTGACATGCTTTTTTAGTCCACTTCTGATTACTAATGAAGGCTGCCGTAGCAAGCATATAAAAAGGAGCAATAAACGAACCATGATGACGAAACCTTTTTTCCTTTTTTCTTTTTTATATTAATATGGGTCGTCGTCCTGCACGCTGTTACAGATACTGTAAAAATAAACCTTATCCCAAGTCCAGATACTGTCGTGGTGTTCCTGATGCCAAGTTAAGAATCTACGATTTAGGTCGCAAGAAGGCATCCGTTGATGATTTCCCTCTTTGTGTTCACTTGGTCTCAAACGAGTACGAGCAGTTATCAGCAGAAGCACTTGAAGCAGGTCGCATTTGTGCCAACAAGTACATGGCCAAGACATCCGGCAAAGATTCATTCCACATGCGTATTCGAGTTCATCCTTATCATGTGACTCGTATTAACAAAATGCTGTCTTGCGCAGGTGCTGATCGATTACAAACCGGTATGCGTGGTGCTTTTGGCAAACCCAATGGTTTGGTCGCTCGTGTTAACATTGGTCAAATCATCTTCTCTGTTCGTTCCAAGGACTCTAACAAAGCTGTTGTTATTGAGGCCTTGAGACGTTGCAAGTACAAGTTCCCTGGTCAACAAAAAATCATTATCTCCAAGAAATGGGGCTTCACTCCTTTGGACCGTGCTGATTATATTGAAGCTCGTTCAAAGGGTCTCGTTAGACCTGATGGTTGTTATGTTAAATTTGTTCCTCAAAAAGGTAGTCTTTCCAATTATTTTAAGGAAGTTTCTCGAGTTTAAACGCCACAGTGTTAAATAAACATGATTTGCCATTCTTTATCATCACTAACCATTGTCTTTTTCATGAAGCTTTATTGTATCTTCAATTTGTAAGACCACTATGTAAAAACAGTTTTAAATATGCTGCTTGTTTTTAAAAAGAAATTGCAAAAAGGAATATTCATCATTTTAATCTTTGGGCAATTAGCCACCTAATGAAAAAGCGCCTTGTCCTTATTTGATAATATAGTGAAAGCATTAGCGTAAAATGTAGGTTTAGACATGCTTTTGCCTTGTTCAATCAGCCTTACGTTGCATTTTTTATTAATTTTAAGCTTTGACTCTTTATGGCTTGAGGCTTTTTGTTCTTTATCAGCTGCGCGATTCTACAGCAAAAATCGCAAATAATGTATAAAGATCCAAAACACTAAGATACGCAACTAAGGTTATTAGCAAACTCTATTGAAGGATCTATGTTTTTTTGATAACAGCAAATCTTTGTATTGAATTCGTGTCCAAAAAAACACACATATTTAAAGGATTTTATGATCATTAGTTTTTCTCAATCAGATTTTTTTTTTTTTACTTTAAATGTGTTGTGTAAATTTCTCCTGTATTCGCATTTTATGAAAGTCGTGGAATTAAAGACCATACTTTTAACTTACTTCGCTTTCAGACAAAAAAGCAGCCATGGCGCGTAATTATACTTCTCGCTACTTTAATTAGAAGTTGTACCACAGGAATACAAAAATAGCTTGTATTTATTTGAAGAAATAATAAAAAAGAGCAAGTGAAAGTTTATTAGAAACAGCAATTATATTGCTTGTATAAATTAATATTTGATTACAACTAAATTTTGGCATATTTATTGTATCACTTTACCATCCTCTCCTTTTTTTTTTTTCCTTACCAAAATGTGACTATATGTAGTACTACCTTAAAGAGAGAGAGACAGGGAAAATCAAACATATCCATAAACTTTGTTCTTTTCACTTTATTAAATAATTTCGCCACCATAGTACTATATTACATACATGTTTACAAGCATTATTCTTATATTTAGAATGGATCACTTTGTAAAGGACTAGAAAATCATATAAGGTGATCAGAAAAGAAAAAAAAACTTTTTAATTTTCTAATTGAATGATGTCCGTGGTTTTCATTTCCTTAAAAAGTGCAAATAGACTGTTGTTCCTGGAAGTAGCATGTGCTGTGTTTCCTTTTAACGATCAGTATCAGTCTCCGATAAACTGGAAATCATTATACATTCGCCTTCCGATTTCCTCTTCAGTTTAACTATTTCATTTCTTTCACACCTTTTCTTCTTGTATATTTTTTATTATTTACATTGTCCATTTTTATCTTTTGAAGATAAATGACATCTGTTACAGCATCAGAAGGAGATAACTCATGGTTGAAAAAACGCTCAACTGTCTTTAACAGTACTACCGACACTACTACTAAAACAAACAATAACAATGTTACTACAAAAACAGTAGACAAGGAACTAGCCAGATTAAAAAACATTGGAGCCGTATCATCTGTTTGGTCGAGTAAATTCGTTCAAGAGGACAATCCAGAAAAAATAAGAAGTGCTTCTCCACCTCTTTCAGGACGCTACAGTAAACTCAATATGTCCCCTCGGCCCAATGCTAACTATGTTCCTCTCACAGGAAATCGTACATCATTCAACAATAATACACCAAATTCACTCAATCCTCGCCGTCCTTTATCGAGCAACAGTAATAAAGAACTTAGTCCTGGGGACAAAAACAGTCGACCAACTTCAAATCGCCTAACAACTGGCTCTGTATCAAGTCTAGAACTCAACGATGATTCCTCTCATCCAGACACCAAGCGATCTTCCTCTGACAGCACTTCATCTAACACAGAGGACGCTGCCTCTCTTTGGTTTCAGTGTGAGACACTCAAGTCCCAGTACTCTCAAGTCAATGCCCGTTTGAACAAGGCTAATGAAGACATTGCCTTCTACAAACACCAACTGGAAAACCTGGATACCTCTTCAAAAGAAAATCTGGAAGCGGTCAATGAAGAAAAGGACAAGGAAGTGACCCGTGTGAGACAATTAGCTGAACTGATTGTGAAGCAGCACGAACTGCTCAGTGAATATGAAGTCAGTTTAGAAAATCTTCGCAAGTCTGCATCCCAGGTAAATCAATCAGATGGGACCAAGTCTGAGATTAATGCACTGCGGCAAGAACTAGCTGGTCTTTACAAAATGAAGGATGAAATGGAAAACTCGATTGCTTCATTAAAAGCTGAGTTAGAAATGAGCTACAGTCAGATGCGGTTGATGATGGTCGTCTCTACAGAGATTCAGAATGAATTTGAAAGCTATAAAAGAAAGATGAATGCAGAGATTACTACACTACTGGCTGAGAAGCAGAAAGAACACCAAATGGAAATGGAAGCGCTCGAGCAGAAGCTAACTTCATCCATGGATGATCAGCACCGAGAGATCATACCTGATTCACGAGAATCACAAGCCCTTCGCATAGAGATAAAGAAGTTGACTGCTGTCATTGAAGAAAAAGACAGGTTGAGTCAAGCTGCATCCGTTGAAAGTGAGAATGCATTAAGCATTGTTCAAAAACAAGCGTTGGAATTGCAAGAGCTGAAAACAGCGCTTCGAGAAAGGGATAGTGCCACACCTTCTTTGTCTAGAAGTGCTAGTGGAAGCACAATCAAGTTCCTTAAGGATCAGATTGCAGAATTAAGCAGAACAGTTGAACAAAAGGATAAAATCATCAATAAGCTAGAAAATCAGATGAGGGCCCAAAGGATGAATATGGATTCGCAAATGATTGACCTTACTCAGAGTATCCTGGAGAAGGACGCATTGTTACTTGAGTTCATGAGTAGTCGTAACAACAGCACCGACAGCAATATTATGTGTGCTTCACCCACCACAGCTACAATAGAGCCCGTCAAGGCTACAGACAGCAAAGACGCAACTACTGCATTCTATCAGCGTCAAAATGAAGCTAGACGTCAAATGTCTCAAGTTCGTGATTTTATGTACACTACATCTTCAGACGAGGAAGAAGAAGAGGAAATGCAAGCTTCTTACTCAACAGACGAAGAGTTAACTAATCCTACAAACATATCCCACCACTCCAGCAGCAAAACTGCCTCTGCAATTACCCATAATGAACGTGGTCCTCAAAGTCCTGCAGAGACTGTCTCGTCCTACATCAGCTTTGATTCTTCTGATGAAGAAGAAGAACAGATTGCCGAAATCAAGCACTTCTCTTATTCCTCCGTTCTTTCTCAATCCACCCTTTCTCTCCATAGTCATAACAGTGTATTGGTGAGCACAGCGTCTCAGAATGAACGTACAGAGCCCAAACGCAATAGCAGTAGTAATGCAGCAGCACTTTCACCTTACAGCGCCGCTAAAGAAACAAGTTGGCCCATGCCACCCCCTACGCCTCCACCATCGGAGCCATTACCTCCACTTCCAATGGCACCTGCTGAAGACAGCGTGATACCTCCTCCTCCCCGGCGTGGCCGATCAAAGACAATGGTGCGTGAAGAAACTTCTTCTCCTTATATTACCTCTATTCACAAAACAAACGAGCTTCCTCGCATTGTGCCTTTACAAAAGGATCCTATCCTCGATACCACCCTACCTGTGCCTCCTCCACCTCGCAAAGAGGTTATCAAAAGAGTAGAGTCAACCACTCAAACACACCAGAGCGATCGTTTACCTCTTAATACCAAATGGATGGATGATCCTGAAAGTGAAGAAGAAGAGCATTGGAGTGAAGCACTTAGTCACTAAAGCTCCTTGTAGATTTTATTGTTGGTTTTATGGAAAAAAATGTATGTTAGAAGCATGCTCGTCTTTTATTTCTCTATGTTTTATTTAAAATAAATTTATTTATCCTGTTCCCTTTTTTTATTACATGACAATCCCTTTATACTTTTATTCATTTGAACATTTTGTGCTGGCGGTGTTTAAATATGAGGAGAGGGAGCCGTTGGGGAGTAAAATGGAGAAGGCGGTGAAGATGATGTTTCCTTCTTTCCCCGCATAGGTATGAAACGATATCTTGCTGCTACCGCCGCATCCTATGATGCCCCTCCATACAAAAAAGAACGACAAAGAGAGAGACTCATCCATCTTTCGAAAAGATGAAATCGAGACAAAAAGGATACTAGCTTTAGCAATTAATCCATCTATCCACCCATCCATCCATCCATCCATCCAATTATCTATCAATATTACATCCATCAATAGTATACAATGAATGGGATTATCAACTGGAAACAAATTTATATCGACTCAATCATGAATACTCTACTGACATATAGAAGAGAGAAAAAAGGGGTTGATTGATGAATGCACGGAATGCAGCAATGATACAAAAAATTGACGCGTAAATAAGGAAATTAACAAATTTCATTTAGAACCAACATGCTCATTTCCAAGGAAAACAGAAAGGCCATCTACTCGGCTCTTTTCAAAGGTTAGAAAAAGAAACAAGTAAAAAAAAAGCAACATTTCACTTATCTACTGTTGTAGACGGTGCCCTTTGTGCTCCCAAGGACTATAACGCTCCCAAGCACCCTGAAATTGAAGTTCCTAACCTTGAAGTTATTAAGGCTATGCAGTCTTTGACTTCCAAGGGTTTGGTTAAGACTCAATTCTCTTGGCAATGGTATTACTATACCCTCACTGATGAGGGTATTGACTACCTCCGTGAATGTAAGATTTATATACATATAATAAGCAGCCTAAACTAACTCCAGTCGTATAGACCTCCACTTGCCTACTGAAATTGTTCCTGCTACTTTAAAGAAGACTGCTCGTCCTGCCTCTTCTGCTCCTCGTCGTAACTGTAAATATATTGAGTTGTGGTAAAAAGAAGTAATTAACTTGTTTTTTTTATAGTTGGTGGTGACCGTGAAGGCCGTGCTCCCCGTGGTGATCGTGATAATTACAGACGTAAGGAAGGAGCTTCTGGTGACTTCAAACCTGAATTCCGTGGTGGTTTGGGTAATAAAAAACATCTTTTGTAAACTGCAGGAATACTAATATTTGTATTCTTTATAGGCCGTGCTCAACGCGAATAATTTTTTTTTGTTAATCCGAATTTGATAAAGTTTTGCTTCTTTTAATATGATTTTTTGTGATAAAGTGTATGAAGATGTGCTTTTTATTATTTAGAAAGTGGCAGTGAAGATGTATGTATTATATTACACCATAGCATCCGATAATTGGGTGTATGCTGTTTTAGCTCTGTCGCGTACATCACGACATGAATCTTCTTCTATCAGTGTTTCCAATTTTTCTTGTACACCAAGTTCTTTTAAGCAATTGCAACGATTTAACAAATTCTCTTTTGAATCATCCATATCTTTCCAAGTCCAATTAACTAACGCCCATGTAGCGGCTATTCTTACATTAGCTTCTTCATGATTCTATTCATTTTTGTTTTAATAATTTTTTAAAAGTCCTTTTTAGAAAGATGGAGCTTACCAAAAGTGAAACGACACTTTTAACAATTGCATCTCGTTTCATTAAGTCCATTTTTGGCGCTTCAGCATTACTGCACATATTCACAACAATATAAAGCGTAGGTATTAATGTCTACAGATCGTTAGTTTTCTTTTTCTTTTAACTGTAATATAACTTTACAGAAGATGTGTAGAGGCCGCCATCATCATCCGTGTCCATAGCTTGTAACTTGCTTTCTATTACGTCTAACAAATCATCTTTTCCAATATTTCTATATACCCAGTCTACATCCTCTTGTGCTCCATATACTAAGTTTCGAACTATATCAAGTGCCTTTTCTTGAATAGTTTTATTAGTATCATGTAATAGTTCAAGCAGTGAATCAAAGGTGAGAATATCCATGACTGATTTCTTTGCCTTCAAATCTGCCTTAAACAAGATATTGTTGATCGCCCATACACCATTGATCTTTAAGCTGGGATTATCAGATTTGGAAAACTCTACAAATTTCTCTATCGCACCTGATTCAATCAAGGATGTCTTCATGGGTGAAAATTCAAGAGCAAGATTACACAATACCCCACATGCAGCTGCTTGAACAGTAATTGATTCATCATGCAGTAACTACCAAAAATAAGCGTCAAAAAGAATATAACGGGAAAAATTCTTTTCTATCTTTACCTTAACAAGAGAAGGTGCAACATTTGCATCTATAAAACTTGTTCGTAAATGGGCAACACTTCTTGACAAAGATTTTGCACATTGACAAGCAGCAAGCCGAACATTTGGACGATCACTGTTAATCCCAGAAATGACATGTGGTAATATTTTAGCCTCAATCGCTTGTGTACGACATTCTTCTTTGATCAAAGTGGCAGCAGCAATAGCAATCAATGAATTCTTTTTATGTATTAATAAACTATGAAATCAGTCTTCCTCTGTAGATTTTTCTTACCTCTTTTATCTTTTCCTTTCTCTTGGCGATGCTTCCAGTTCCCGGAATACCCAATTGATGTGTATAGCAATCATTTTCACCAGTTGTAGAGACACTCGCTAAAAGCTCTGCAAGTCGAGCGATAGCATCTGCTTCAAATGCTGCGTTTTGCATCTCTTGGCTATCCTTGATTAGATCCGCAAGAATTAATGGTGCTTGCTCTTGTATATCTCCAGTAGGTTCCTGTAATAACTTGACAAGCGCTGGAAGAACAATGATGATGATATCATTAGATGACTCTGGGAAAACCCCCGTTCGATATAGATTTGTTAAACTAATTTCAAATGTATAAATAATGAGATATCTGTTAGCTGATTGTTTCACATTACCATGTACAAGCAATCAACCGCATCTTAGAACATTTTCCTTTTGTAAATTCTAATATTGTATTGAGAGTAGATTGGGCAGTATTTGTGGCTATGATGTACGAAATTTAGTTATATTTTCATTATAGTTAAATAACCTACATTTAGACTCAACTATAAAATCTCCTAGTTTACGATTTTCATGACATAAGCTAGTCAATGCTTCCAAAGAAGTCTCTTGAGCTTTAATACAATTGGAATGCAAGATATCAACAAGTGGTTGGACAACACCAGCTTCCTTTAATCGCGTTTGTTCACCACGTGTATCACAACATCTTGATACAATGGCTGCTGTAAACTCGGCAATCATTGCGTAAGACAAACCCTCGGAGGATGTGGTTGCATATGTTTCTTCTATCAAAAATCCCGAAGTAACTTTGAGTATCAAGGCTAAACTTGAAATATGCTTTTCCTAAAAAAAGATGTCAGTTTTCAAATATGCTAAGTTCGGGCAAATATATTACAGTAACCCAGTGATACTTTGGAAAGTTAGGAGAAGATACAGTAAAAATAGCCTTTAGTGCTCTTGTACTAGCTTCGATCAGTTTGCGTCTTTGACGTATTGTTTCCAATAAAGGTTTATCGCGAGGGATCAAAATCGTATCCAATAATGGTGTAACAGCACTGGAAGTAATAACCGTAGAGACATTATCATTTTTTCCTTCTAAAGGTTAGAGAAAGCAATTGCATAAAAAAGAACAAATGGCTTACCATAAGCAATGCTGCCCAAGATAGTAGCTGATTGTATTTTTAGAGTAAATGGATTCTCCTCAGGCGAAGAAAGATAATCAACAAGTCTATAAAGAGGAAACGTTGGTTTTATAATCGCAAGCCGTGTTCTTGCTTAGTTTTTACTTTTGAACTACCCCAAGTTTAATATATAATTCTTTTTTTGTTTTATTGCCAATAACTGAATTCTTTATAAAGCGTAAAGCTTTAAGTCTCTTTGTGTTATCTGTTGAATTGAGTTCTTTGACTGATTCTTCATACTTTGAGGTCGTCATTTGCTGCTAAAAAGAGAGAAAGAAAAAAAAAAAAAAAAAAAGAAGACAAAACAACCAACAAAATTTCTCGTATGACAAATTCAAATAAAAACAAGAGCGGGAAAAAAAATTATGCAATGATAAACCTATTTACAATGCTTCCTGTATCAAATTACGTTTGATCAATCATTTTCGTTGTAGAATATGGAATAATCAATAATGCTAAAGCTCTCATAATTAGTCTTTCAAGTAAACTCTTAATGATCGTCAATTAGCTTCCCATAATCTTCAAATACTTTGTTAAAACATATAAAGGGTCTTCACCTGTTTATAACATAAGGCAAAAAAAAAAAAATACAAGACACGAATTGGTACTTGAAAAACTGCAAATTGAGATTTGAACATTTGTTGTTTTATTTTGAAAAACACAATTAGGTGCCGGAAGCACTACTAATTATAGATATAAAAAAATACAACTTTTTTCAACTGCTGCAGACACAAAAAATTTGAGAATGATGACATAGTGATACATGCGAACTCCTTGCCAAAAAGTCTGAATTCAACGGGGTGTAAAGCAATATTTTAGAGAAAGATACCACACGATTAAAGTGTATTTTCATCATTCCTTCCTTATATTTTTCAAATAAAATGAATTCTAGCAACTCTAATGCTGTTAGAAAGTCTGGAGAAAAGTTATCGAATGATTGCAGATCGTCTATAATCGCATTACGACAAGCCGATCACACTTTTCAGGAAATTGCTGATTGTTGAATCTTTCCAAATCAACAGTTGGAACAGTCATCCGTAAGGCTAAGAAAGGAGTCACTTCTACCCAAAGGCGTACCGGAAGATCAAATATTCTTACGAAAAGAAACTTGATGCATTTGAAGATACTACTACGCCGGCAACCAACGCTTTCAATACGCCAACATTGGAAGCTATTTCGTGATACTATCAAAAAGACTGCTTTTTGGATGTACCGAAAGGCAGTACGCGAGATAGACTTCTGATCTTACTGAGCACTGTAAAAACCACTCATTAGAGTTTTCAAATTCATAAAAAATGTGTATGGGTTAAAGAACGCCTATATTGATCTATATATGATTGGAGTAAGATGGTATGGTTAGATAATTTTCGCTTCTTTTTTTTTTTTTTTTTTTTTTTTTTTTTTTTTTTTTTTTTTTGGTAAAGATGGTTACAGCAAATTTCTTATAAGGATGTAAAGGCTGCTTCCGCAATATATAAACCTCACAGCCAACTTTACTGCTCAACCTATAAGGATTTGAGAATGCTTTAGTGCTGAAAGAGTTTGCTCCGTTGTTGTTGTGGATGGCATGTTAAATTAGGATAGGTACACCAATATTGTAAGCCAACGCCTTGATCCTTTACACGAAGAAGTCGTGCGTAAAAGCCTTGTCTTCCAGGTAAACTGTCTCCCATATTACACTGATCAATATACATAACTGTGGAAGTAACGATTTCCTATTGTAACTATGTAGACTTTGATTTTTGGCTTTCTAAAAGAGAATGCACTTTCAAAGACATGCCTTAAATCTAAAACGTACTACAAGCTCACAAATCTTCACAGAATCTATAAAGCTCTATACAAGCGTAAACCTCCCTTACTACTAATTTGCTTTTGATAAACTTCTGAATTGTTCTTAATTCACTCTTTATTTAATAAATCATGCGATAGATTCCTCTATAAATTCTTTGGTTCTTATTATAAACAGTTACAACTCAAGTTCCTTAAAACCAATCATATTCATTGTATTTTTTAAAGCTCATATCAAGCTATCATTACCCTTATATCAAATCTGATCTATTTTAAATAGGATCTGGTAGTCATTCCTATCATGAAAACATTCAAATCTAAACTTTCTGAACACAAGCTATTAAAACATCGTTGTACTTGATAAGCAGCCATCCCAAGCTTCTGATCTCAACCAAACTAAAGACAATTAGAATATGCTGAAATGACTTACGCTTCGTAAAAAGGTAGAATTTCCACTTCAGAGGAACGAGTCCGTATGCTCACTTAAACATTAACAATTTAGTAGGCAGTATGTCAAGAAGATATTGATCTGTTTTAAAGGCACATAGTTATTATAACTATTATTTAAATAAAGAAAGTACTTAATCCAAACGTTATTTGAAATACATGAAAGCATTTTTATCTTGTTTTATCAGATGTGCTTACATGTTCCGATACAGCATGTCGGAGTTTTGCAAACTTGTATTTTGACTTTTTTGCAGTGAGTGTAGAGTACTTTTATTTTTGAGCTTTCGTACCTGAAAACATGAACGAAAGGTATTTGAAAAGGTTTTATATGAGATTAGGCCGATATATTTCTATCAGCTCAGCTATTCGCTTTTTTTTTTTTTTTTCTTTTTTTTTTATAAAAATTTTGCATAACAAATTTATTTACCGCATAAAAAACTTAGCGTTTCTTTTTGCGGAACTTTTATAACAAAAGATAGAGTGATCACTGGAGAATAGAGCAAGTGCACAAGAAATAATTTTAGAAGTAAAAAGTAGCAAAAAAGGACATTTTCTTGAAAAAGAAATAAAAATAGATTCTGCTGCAATAGATAAATAAAAAATGACATCAAATAGAGAGCTCACTTGAACATGTATTTTAATTACTTTTGTATAAACAACTTTATCACTTATCACGCGAAACAAGCAAAAATTCTTACTAATTTAATGACTTACCTATTACAATAGAGCACGTTATGCTTATTCTCTACTACATCATCAATATTTGCATATTTAATGATTACCTGAATTGATTTCTATAATAAAGCAATGAAAATGCCTGTTTACGATAATGTTTAAATATAGAAATAAAAACAAACAACATTTCTTGAATACACATAACCCGCGGCATGAGGGGCTGAGCCCTTTGTTATTAATAACACTTGAAAATGATCAAGATCTACACATCAAATGGCTGAAAAGCTTTATTTTTACTACCAATAATAAGCTTGGGCTGAATCTCACTTTTGAACTATTTGTTACTATGACAACATTTTTGCATGAATGCCATCAAAAGGTTGTCAGGGACCCTCTTTCTTTTTTAAATATAAATTTTTAGATAATTTACACTATGCAGCAAATAACCCTTTGTCAATGATTTTATGTAATTTTAAGGAAAAAGAAAGGAATAAAAGGATTATAGGATGCGTTGGAAAAGTTATTTATAAAACTTGCTACTTTTTTTATATCTCTTCTCGACCCAGAGCAAAAGGAACTGTTACACACATGTGCTTCCAGAAAAAAAAAAAAAAAAAAAAAAAAAAAACTATAAAAGTTCATATATAAAAAGGAACCCAAATACTTTTTTTTTTACATTTCTTTCTTTTTATTATTATTGCCCTTTTTTCTTTTTCTCTTTTTCTTCATAGAACAGGCAAGATGCGTTTGACAGCTATTTTATTCACTTCAATTACCTTGTTATCAACAAACACATTTGCAGCAAAACTTGATAAAAGATGTAGTTTAAGAAGAGAACCTATCACAATGAAAAATGGCTTGGTATGTGTTGATACCCTTAAATAATATTTTATAATAACACGTCCTTTCTCTCCTTTAGGCTTATGGAAAAATAAAAGTTGGTAAGCTGTCTTTGTCTTTTCAATTTATAAATGTAAAATCTAACTAGCTTAATAGGTACGCCATCACAATCTTTCTCGGTATTATTTGATACCAGTCAATCATTGACTTGGGTACCTTCAACTGATGTAAGTTACACAATAGAATGCATTGACGTATATTCACTCTCCATTGTCTTTAGTGTCACACACCTATTTGTCGTCAACATTCAAATAAATTATACAGTCCGTCTTCTTCATCTACTTCACTCAATCTTCATAAAAAGAATCTATTAAATACGATGAAGGTGTCTGTGTTGATGTTAGACTCTATGAAGTAAGCAGTATTCTACTTTATACAACTATTTACCAATATACGGTTCATAATAGGATGCCGTTTCAGTTGCTGGTCTTAGTGTACCAAATCAATTATTTGGTGCTGCTTATAGTGTAAAGGGTCTCGGTGGAAAGGAATATTGTAAGTTCCTTAATTATAAAGATTTAATACTTTACTCACTGTTTTAAAAGTGGGTTATCTAGGATTAGGTGGATACAGTGAAAATGGTGATGTTCAATTCTCTTCTAATAAGACATCTTCCAGTTTGAAAAGTAAGTTACCTTTATTAATGACCATCTTTTTTGCATTCTGACGTTTTTTTTTTTCTATAGAACGCCAAAGTAAGTTCTAGGCTCTCTTTCTAAAAAAATCACAATTGACTTACATCATACCAGGTTCAGGTAGTGGCGCTTATGCTTCCAATGCCTTCCAAATGGGTTATGGTCAAAGCTCTCAGCAATTTGGTATGGTTTCTTCTAGTCAAAATGGATTCTATCAAAAGAGGAACAATGAAGATGAACATAATGCTGAATTTATCATTGGTGGAATTGATCATAATGTTTACAAGGGCAGTATTGCCTATCTCAAGTTACCAACTTGTGACTATGGTGATTCTCCTTATTGGAAGACCGAACTCAACTGCGTCAAATTGGGCAGTAAAATAGATATTAAATTAGCCTCTAAAACTTTAGCCTCATTTAATACTGGATCCTCTTATATTCTGGCCCCCCCTCAGCAAGCTGATCTTTTACATGCTGCTATTGATGGTCATTATGATGAAGATGAAGAGGTTTACAAAGTAAAATGTTGTGAAAACTTAGATGATTTTCCTACCTTAAAATTCGATTTCAATGGTTATCGTGTCTCTTTACCTCCCAAAGCTTATCTCAAAAAAGATGGTGACAAGGAATGCACTAGTTTAATCAACCGTGGCGAAGATATCAAGAACTGGTCCTTGGGTGGTTACTTTTCAAGATGGTTTTATCAAGTGTTTGATGCTAGTAATCTTCAAATTGGTCTCGCTATTCCAAAAGATGGTTGTGACGTTAAGATTGAAAAGATTCATAAATAATTTCAACAAAAATGTATATCATTGTAGCTTTTGCACGTTTCCTTTTGTATTAATTTCTTTTTTACTTTCCAGGAAGGAGGAAAAAAAAAAAAAAAAAAAAAAAAAAAAAAAACTGTAGTTTACTAAAATCTTATTGGCTAAAACACATAAAGAAATCTTTGATACAGTAATTTTAATAAAAAAAAAAACTTGTGTCTTTTAGGTATCAACATTTATTTTGTAAGGTCTAAGCAGAACAGACACTGTTATCGGCCTTTGCATTTAAAATAAGAGCAACTATCAATCCATAAAGGCCAAGAACCTCTGCGAAAATAAGAATCAAGACCATTGTAACAAATAATCGACTTTCTCTAACATATCCTCGGACACACTACATTATATTATTTATGTAGTACTTTGCAAAAATAAAGAACTTACATAATCACCCACAATACCAATTGCATAACCTGCTGCTAGACCACCTATTCCAACAGAAAGACCAGCAGCTAAAGAAATAAATCCACTATTGTTATATAATTAATATGCGTCTATAAAGTTCATTGATGCATTTACGAGAATAAAGAGTAACCGGATGTTGGAGATACTACAAAATTACATATAAGAAAACCGAATATACAAGTACTGTGTATACGCCTTACATTGACCAGCCAGCAATACTGCTACTACTAAGCCATATACTGCAATAATACCACTCATAACAACTGGAATTAAAGACTATTATAAAATTTTTGCTTTGTTATATATTTTTCATATGTATGTTGTTTACTTTCATAACCAACTCAGGCTTAAAAGAACCAATACCAGCAATACCAATACCTGCTTTTGAGGTACCGTAAGCTGCTCCAATAGCTATAATAGTAATATAAATAAATTTTCCAAATTACTGTTTCAGAAAAGACTTACTGCTAAAGGCCATCTAATGAATAAATTAGTTGACATTTTATTAGTTGTCAATAAACTTACAGCACAAAAGACACCTGCAAACCCGAAAAACGGTGCATGACTTGGACAATATAAAGCAGTGTCAGACATTATGTTTTTTTTTTTAGAAAAAAGTAGGGAAAGGGAGGTGAACCTCAAAACAGTTTCATGTTTTGGGATTGTTGCCGACAGACTTAAACTGGCGGGACACAAAATATACTTTGAAAAAATCTGAGTGTAATGTTGTGAAATGCCCACTGTTATTACTGAATACAAGGATAAACATATTTGTGATCTAAGTGAGGTTTGCTTTATTTGTGGCATAGAATAAAAAGTAATATAGAGTTTTTAAATGAATTAAGATTGTTTACATTCAGGGGCTTTTTCACCATTAGCGGACTACACATGTAATCTGTTAGATATACACATAATAAATTATATTGAAACTTACGGTGCTATCATCATCGTCATCATCATCATCATCCTCCTCCTCATCATCATCGTCGTCATCATCATAGTACTCATCCTACAAAATTGTTTAGTGACAGAAGAAAATTCATATCTCTTGATTGCTTACATCAAAAGCATCATTATCAAACTCATCAAACTCAATAGCTTTTCCAGTAAAGTAATCTACAGCACGAGGAATAATCTTGTCTTTAAATTCTTCACCCATTTCATAATCAGCTTCAAGCTTAGCATCCAAATCTTCAGCTTCTTCTTCATCTACTTCTTCATCTTCACCAGGAATAGTAGGTGGGCTAAAGAAATAAAAGAATGAATTGGAAGGGACAATACGTTTCACCACACGAGACTTGTTGGTTCCTTTTTGACGTTGCTTTTTAGTCTCCACAGTCACTGTCAAATCTTGACCTTCTTTCCAATCCACTTGACAACCCTCGGCATGATCATAAACAAAATCACCACCATAAACGTGATCTTGGTAGTAGTAAGTCTTCGTGAGTACTTTGTTGGTAAAAAAATCATTTTCAGAGAATTCAAATTCAAGTTTGAAACCGGGTTTATCAATGTAGGACATGCGAATATCCATCAAGTGTTTCAAGGCCTCTTCATCTCTTTCAGTGATGGTTTCAACAATTTGAGGATGGTTCTTTAATAACGTCAACCAAAATTCAGGAATACCCTTGACATCATCCTCTTCCTTATCACCATTTTCTTCTTCCTCGTCTTCTTCATCTACCTTTTTACCCAAAGCAACTTCTTCATCTGTGGGATCATAAGCGCCGTTAATGATTTGAGCACGTTGATTGTAAAGAGGCTTGTAGAGTTCGAGATACTTCTTTTCTAAACTCAACACTTCTTGCTGAAACTTATCTTCAAGTTCAGCATGTTTTGATTGGAAATATTTAAGTCCATTCAATCGACGTTTGATAGGTGCAGGTAAGGATTCAATGTAACCAGAGGAACGGCCCACAAGCGTGCCTAATTTACCTTGAAGCATACTCAAAAGAGCAGGATTACTAGTGAATGCACCAGCAAGTCCAGTACTGTCACTATCGGCTGCGCCTAAATAATAATGTAAATATGTATTATTTAGCTTATTTTGTATCCTTTACCTGCTGTAGTGATTGTTTCTATATCTTCAGAAATAGTATTCATTGAAAGATTGTAGGAAGAAGTAATAGGAGCAGGGGAAATGGGTGTATTTTGAGGTGTAGGTGCAGTAATGTTACTCCCTTTGTTCTTAATGTCAACACCTAGTAAAAGTAAGTTTTTTATTGTTCTTCTTTTTTAAACAAATAACACATTTACCAGGCTGTTGAGGTTCCATTGTAAGTTCCTTGTTTTCTTCTAAAATTAAGAAAAAAGAAAAAAAAATGTTACAATGAAAACTTTTTTGGCTCCGAAGAGGCTTCGATCAAATAATTACCTTCAATAAGAAATTTTTGCAAATTTCTTTTTTTTTTAAACAATTAAATCCAGTGCTCAAGCTGTACACGGAATTGTTTGACATAATCTTTTTTTTTTTTTTTTTTTTTTTGGTTGGTAATCTAGAATACAACGTACAGAGAATGAGGCTTCTATAGAACGCATTTTATTGTTCACATTCAAACTCAGTTAATAACTTACCATGTACCAAATCAATTTTATTTTATTTAGATATACATAATTGGGATTCATTTGTCTAATACAATTTATTAATTAGTTCTATTTTATAAAGATTAAAAAGCAAATATACAAAAAGAGATATTACTGCCTCCTCTCTCTCTTTTTCTTTAAACCAAATGAAGCATTACCCACTTCAATAGTGAAGTATAGTAAAAGCTTCATGTGATTCATAGTAAATAATATGAGATCAATACTATTGCTCTTGGTAACAATAATAAGCATAAAGTATTTAACATAAATATACACAAAATGCTTTGTTTTTATTTGTAAAAAAAATAAGAAACACTAGTCTTTCAATGGTATAGTTGTTTGTGATTGAAAAGATTTCCTTCAGAATGAAATTTTCGTTGGCAAATACTACATCTTAAACAATACCTTGATCTATCGTGATAGAATATTTCTTTAGCCTTGGTCATAGAGGGACTCGAATAGGATTGACTACTTAATGATGATAACATTTGCATAATATACTTCTCGTGGTATTCATGAAGTGGCCAATTTTTTTTATTTGAAGACATTTTTTTGTACATGTGAATTACAGCATAAAGGCCTATCCTTTCTCTATAACTCTTTATAAAAATCTTTTTGTAAGTGAGTTTGACGTCATGATGAGACCATGATTTAATTAACAATTCTATAAAGAAAAGGGTCTGACTATAATACAATTGGCTACAATGCAATTGATTTTTTCACCAGACACAAAGGAGACTATAAACTAATTCAACATAGCATTAAAATCGCATCGATATAATCCTAATTGAATTAATAAAACAAAACAATACTTTTAATAAATTTATTCTATAGAACGTTATTTCAATACATGGAACATTTCGCCACATTAAAATTAAGTTTTTATTTTTTTTGCTGTGGGAAACTGAATTCTTTTTCTTCTAAGTTTAAATATAATACACATGGGTGCTACTGATGAACTGTATAAACACAAATACACTTGCTTGTAACATATTGATCCGTGTATCTCTTAAAAATATGCTTCCTATTTTTACTAGAATGGCCAAATGTGATTCATTATTACTACATTTCTTTCAGTAGCACTTTTTTTTTGTTTACATAAAGGATGGGCTTTCGGCACATTAGTCAAAGCGTTGAAAATCTCTTGAAGAAAAAGGCATTAATCGAAAATGGTAAATAACATTTGGTTTCATTGGACATATTTCACTTCAAGCATCTCATGCTAGCATATATTTTATGCTGAGTTTCAACATTTATTATATAGTCTAGACTGTCAAAATACTTAATAATCCTTTAAAGATCTTTAATGATTTAAGCCTCATTTGCCTTTTGTTTCGCAAAACGATACCAAGTTTCGGCCTATCTGTTAGTCTATATTAAATAGAATGCCTTGAACTTTGCTTACTCTGTATTCTAGCTTCATTCTTTTATTATATTTTTGTATAAAGAAAAAAAGAAGGGGTTCATTTTTCAAACAGCCCTCAAATAATAATCTTTGAGAAATTGTAATATTCTCGTACTATTACCAATAACAGTATGCACATTGGAATCATTGCTAACAGATACATATGCTTTCTTACCGACACTATTGTTACCTACTCACACATGTATATCTTGTACTAACAGATAACTAAACATTCATGCACCAATTTTCCGAATTTTTATTTTATGACTTCTGGGTATGAGACAGTGCATAAAATCAACTCTCTGCTGTACCAGTGTCTTGTTCATGTTTGAAAGTTTTATAATTATATTCATAATATTTGTAATCTTTGATAGGAAACAGGCTGACTTGCTTTGTTATTACAAAAAAATGAGGTAGTAAATTGAAATTTTGCACAAGCAAGTTGTAATCATTCTTTATATGAACTTCGGATTCTCAACACTTAAGGGTGAACCTTGAGGGGACGGCATTTTTAATGTGCGCGTGTCAATGCATTATATTTAATATTTTATTCTTTTTGTTGTTACAGTGAGAGCAGTAGAGGAAAAATGATTCATTGTATTATGATTTGTATCTTATAATCCTTCACTAGGCACTGTCAAATACATCCAGTAATTTATTCATTTTATTATGGCTTTCTTGTAGCAAGTTTAGATTTATCACATATTAATTGTGACCCCTTCCCCTCCCCCTCTTTATTTTTAGTGAGTCTCATATCAAACAATAAAAAAATGGGAGAAGTAAAAACAGATCAAGTATAAATTATTGAGAAACATTGATTTTTTTCCTTTTATTTTTTTTTTTTCAAGTAATTTTTAATTATGAATTCGAATGAAACTGTATTTGCAACTCTTTTAGTATTCGTATTTATACTCTTCTTTCTCGGTATTTTTATTTTGATTAGCAGAAAAAGACTGGAATTAATAGATATTGAACAACGCATCATTGAAGCAAATAAACAATACAAATCAAAGGAATATGAAATTAAAAAGAAAGTTGCTGAAGATATTTTCTTTCAAAATATCCCACTTGATACGCCATCACCAATTGCCAAAAAAAACACGGAAAGGAAATCGTTACTTCATAAAATATATAATTTCAGACATAGTCCTTCATCTTCGTCTCTGCAAGAAAAATTACCAACTCATCCACCTACGTATGAGGATTCTGTAGCTTAATTTTATTCCCTATTCAAAATTATATTTCAATAAATAATGTTACTTTTTTCATTGCTAAATCTGAATTTTCCTTATGTTATATAAAACACTTATTTAACTACATGTTACATTAAATGAATCATTTCTTATGGATGAAGGCTTTAATGCTTATTAAAACTCATCAAAGAGTATTTGGATATAAAAGTAATACAAATGTATTATTAAACAGTGAGGTTTCTTTCCACTTTTCATTGCTTTCTATAGATTTTTGTCTTATTTGGAAGTTCTCGCTAAACACCACAACAACGATCAACACTAACAACTGCAGACAAACTTAGCTGCTCTCCGTGCTGAAATACGCAAGTTACAACAAGAGAATGATTTCCTACAGAAGCAACTTGCTCCGAAGCCGTCGATCATGTGGTATTTGTATGTAATAAAGTAATGATGTAAATTACTACTTTTTTTTTGTAATAGTATTTTATTGAGAGTTATTTAATATAAGTCACACGTCATGCTGAATGATATGCTTTTAATGTAGACGATAATATTGAAGTTTTTAAAAATGGTTGAAACAATTTGCTGTGGCAAGAATTGCGTTCCATCGAAAATATAGCGCCAGTGTGCTCGCCAGATGTACAATAGAGCTTGTGAACAGATTCTTAACAATCGTGAATTAGCTACAAATTCGTAACGACTTAAGTTTCTTAGAATGCTTTCAACATCTTCAGGCCGAAATTCGAGATAAGATACAAATCGAGATAGGACTCCTTGCCGCACAGACCATTTGAATGAACAGGTGATCAACAAGTGATTAATGTCTTCTAGTGGATCATGACATAAGCTACAGGCAGCAGAGACCGTAGGGTCAAACCAAGATACCGATGTGTTACAATGAAGCTTGTTGTTTATGAAACGGAAACAAATTGTTCGAACCTCAGTAGAACCTTCAAGGACCAAAACTGTTTCCACTTGAGAGGAGGTAAAGTACGAAGTGAGTAGGTGAGAAATATATCTGACTGGGTCAATGTAAATTACTACGAACAATGGTCGTCCAAATTAGAAATATCAGACATTGTATTATGCCACCTCAAATAAAATTATATCCCGATCCACTCCAGAATATTCTAACAAGTTCCTGGATCAGGATCAATAATTACTTCTTGATAAAACGATGTTAAACAAAACCAATCATATAATTAATGCATCGTCTAATATCGATTAATAATCAATAGTCATATACTGTAAATGTTAATATTTAGCCGTCGATAAAAAAGTATAAATACCCTCATATTTTTAACTTGAATAAAGGACAACCTACTTTGAGTCTCATTTATTTTTATATTTGTTGATTGACTTAGTACTTTTTTATATTATAAAACCATAGACATGCCACCTTCTTCATCTGGACACACCACATCGTCAACCGTTTCCTCTATCATTTACGATCCTCCCATTCCATCTAAGCACTCATCGTCGCCTAACAGTGTCCCCCCTCCTCCGTCTAAGGTTGCTAAGCCTAAACGCGATAAATTCCAACCTAGCCTGACCGCTATTGCCAAGCAATTTTCTTCGCCTATTGAACCAACAGGCTCTAAACTCATCCATGTGCCTGTTCGATGCCCCCTCCCTATGCAACAAATACGCTCGAAACTACACAGATTACACTTCAGCACCCGTTGAATTCTGTATATTCATTATTCAGATAGAAATTTGGTCACCTTCTTTATCCATATTGGTTATAAAACTGAGCTTTGTTCACAATTGAACATATTCAACATCACAATCCGTGACGATTCCAATCCTTTACATCCTTCAATTACTCATGACCCTATTCTCACCAATGGGTTCATTGATTATAAAGTCCAAAGTACTCGCAAAGCGTTCCTTCATCGAACTTGTGTCGCCCTGCAACGATTCAAGACTCCCATTTACAATGCTGTTGCCCTCTTTTTTATCCAGTCTAATCTTATTGACCTTAAATTTTTAGTGTCGTATGACCTTGCCCCGTCATGCAAGTACCGCACAGGACATATCCTTGATCGTGTATAGTTTCCGTGGACAAATGTTCAACAAGCCCACCCAACCGCTTGTACTATCTTTTATGGACCCAACTATCTACTCCACACGGAAGATCTGCTTACGCCGCCAGCTCATCTCGGGTAAAGGCTCTTCGATTGGCTCCCCTCTTCTTCCTCTAACTAGTATATTTACACCTAACTCATTATCTTGTCATACCATATCATTTTTACCTTTGAACCCGAAAAGGGTTTTTAGCCTCCTTTTTTTTATCTGCCTTGGGCGAAAGCGATATATACGTTGAACATCAAGCGATTAAATGGGATTTATTTTAAATAAAACTTCTGTCTAAACGTATTAAACAGATACTTGTCACGAAAATATAAAAAATATTAGCATAAAGAACTGTAAGCAGATAGTTTCAATGGCTCTTTCTAAATCTGTTTGATGGCAAGCTCGTCCAAAACAGTAGTTTGCTCAAAGGATTGTTGCCGGTGAGCTTTCCTTATGAATTGGATAGCTGTAGCAACAATATATATATATATTGTAAACTTGTCATGATAAAGTAAAATGCGATATTTGGGTAGTCTACGTATAGATAAATCCTGAAATAATAAGCTGCAGTTAGGATCTTTAGGATTTGATAAATATTTTTTGAAATCTGCTTTTCACAGCAGAATTTTAATGCTTTTTTTATGGATGAAAATTTTAATGTTAATTAAAAGTAAAATGAGATGTCTAGAACTCTATTTATGACTATCCAAGATTGAAAATGAGGCAAATTTAAATATTTTTAAACGAATGTAATAAAGAAAATAAGATGAGCGATTTTTTATTTACTTATCAGACCAAGTAGGGGATATCCTATTCTGGTATATTAATTTGAAAATGAGGCTCTTTTTTTTTTTCATAAAGTATCTTCAGAGCATCATACAGTTTGCAGCTCAAATAAATTATGCTGTGGCATAATGTGGATTAACGTAAACAAATGCTTCTTAAAACACTGTTCAATAGCCTGACCCATTGTTGAATGACGATAATCCAAAACAATGTAAAGCAGCACGTCAACCTTCAAACATTTTAGCCATCTGGTTCAAGGGAGGAACAATTAGGATATTTGGTTAAGCAAAAATGTGGTTGTGTAAATAGGCGTTGTACAATTTTAGGGTAGGGTTTTGAGGTCAATCCTTTAATTACAGTGAGAACGGTAAGTTTTGTCACTTTGAGAAAATTGAATGTTCATAACCAAAAAATAAATGTCACTTTCCTAAAAAACTAAGGTCACTAAGCCAAAAATGATTGTCCCTTTGTCTAGAAAATTTGTCCTTTTGAAGTAAGAGAAATGTCACAATAAGTTATATCAAATTGACTTAAAAATAATATTTATTTTTTTTTGACTCCAAAGCGATTAGAATGGAATTTTATTATAACATTGAATGATTTGTCGTTCAAAATGACTAGCAAAGTTGTATATAATTTCAGCAGGCATGGTACACTGAATTTTGAATAAAAATTAGATTATGTTGAAACAAAAAAGGAAAAGTGTAAGATAATATTGAAAAATAAAAGACATCGTTCTTCATTTAGGTATCTATCCCAGAAGGTCTCTATACCTTATCCTAAAACAAGAAAGTTTTATAAGCCAATTGGGAAAATATGAGTAATAATTGAGAGACCATTACACAACTACTGGATTTTTACCAGATATTGTAATGTTCAATATTGGGTTTAAGAAAATCATGACTTGATCTTTCTTGGTAAGCTTTGATAAGAACTTGCCTCCCATGGCTATGAAATGCTCAAAATGATGTATCAGAGTGTCCTATCCATCCTTGACAAACATGATTTTTCTTTTGTTATTATAAAAAAAAATGAATTTATATAAAAAAAACTCATAGTAGAAAAATATGTATGTAACTGATCGTTGGAGCAATACAACAATATGACAAACGTAATATTGTTGAATTGTTTGATATTGTTTTTTGTTGAAACTAGTCTAGTCTCAATCCTAGCAGTGGTTGTTACAACAGTGCCTCCTTTTTTTTGCTGCTGGCCACAGTGATCGGTTTGCTCTGTGCAGAGATGGCTTCAAAGATTATAATCGAATTACCTTAAGATATAGGACTGGAATCAAAAGCGTTTGTAACGTATTTTGTCATAAAAGAGAGTTTATGTCTCTTCATTTGCCTTTCAGCCAAGTACCTCTGCTTATTTTTTTTTAGTTTTTAGCTACTTAAAATTTTGTTTATTCCTATCCTCTGAAGTACTGACAAATGTGATCTGAAAGGGCGATTTTGCTAAACATCAGTCGAGATTTTTGGCAGATTTTTTTAATTTTAGAGCAATATGATTGGCTAAAAGGGCATTTTTACTTTATTTTTTACTTTTTTGCTTATGAATAAAAAAAAAAAGAAAAAATTAAGGGCATGAATAGAGAAGAAAGCATATAATAAAAACAATATTGCATATATAATATCTTAAATAGTCTTAAATTAAACATATAGAGAAAAATCATAACGACTAAGAAGCGTCGTAAATCACACTACATTTTAAGAGGATAATAGTGCCAAACTTATATTAGTTCAAGAGGCAATCTTCGGTTTGGCCAGAAGAAGAGGCACTAGTACTTGAGGTAGCAACGCTTAAAGTATCAGAATTCGCTTCACTCTCATCTCCTCTAGGGCATTTTCTAGTTCTTTCAGAAGGTTCTATGTCGTGTTTTTTTTGTAAATGCCTGTTTAAAGCTGATACAGTACTCAATACTTTGTTGCATTCAGAGCACTTGTGCTCAGTTTCTAATCTGAATGTGGTTGTTGTGAGTTTTCAGACATGGTTTTTTAAAGAAAAAAAAAAAGTATTTTAAAAGTAATAACCTATTTTTATCCTTATTTAATAAACCAAAAATCTCAATTGATATGAACAATGAGGTCAAAAATAATTTGAGGCACGTTACAGTTCGGATACAAGGAGTACCTTTTTTGGAAATGATAGCCTTGAACATATACTTAAGATTCTTTCCAATCTTGTTTCTATCTCCTCTATAATGGTTATAATTCTCGGCAGCAGAGCAAGGAGGACCAGATACCTCCACTAACACGAAGTCCAAGTTCAAGTTCGGAATCCTGATGATACCATCGATATTAGGAATTTGCAAGGGTTTGTCATTGTATCACCCCTTATAAATAAACAAAATATTAGATCAATAAGGAATAAAACAAGAGAATGTAAATTGTGTAAAACTTTCTTACCACTGTAATACCATGCTTTGTTTGTGGGCAAAGAAAGTTTCAATGATGTACGCCCAGAATTTCAACTTGTAGTCCTCCTCGCTGTAATTAGAGCGGACACACTTGTTGAAGACCCATGGTCTTTCTGCATGCATTGATAGACTACAAAAAAAATGCTGTTAGATTCTATTTTACCATTTACAATGAACAAATACATCTACTGTACATGTACTCATAAATTCTCTTTATGTTTTTTTCTTCAATGTTTTTTGGGGAGTACTTTTCAACAGCATGAATTGCTTTATTGATACTCGCAACAGAATTTATCTAAATAAAAGAGAGAATTGTACATATTAATAAGTTATATCACTTATTATGGTATTCATATGCAAAGAAAAAATATTTACCTTTTTAAAGTATTTATTTAAGCAATCGATGCTTCTGGAATCGTACTCAGCTGCTGCAATTGTGAATTTTGACTTGATCAGCTTTTGCACCGAGACGGTGAAGTAACTCATTTGTGTATTCTTGGATATGTTTGATATATCCAAGATACAATTGTTAGACAGACTATAATAGAGAAGAGTTATAACAAAATATATTAATGCTAGAGATTATATAAAAACTTACTAATAAAAATATCTCGACTTTGCATCATTAACTTCCATCTCTTCTGCAAACTGTAGCAAACTTTCTCCTAATGTCTTATCCAGACCAATAAAACGAATAGCATCTTTTGATATGATCTATGATACAGTATGATTTTTATATATAAATAGTCAGTCTATTAACTCAACCTGATTTTCTATTAACCGCATAACGAAAAATACCTTTCGCTTTTTCTAACCTAAGATTTGAAGATTAATGATTTTTATGTGCCATGAAAATCCAATCGATATTGTTTCGTTATGTCATCGAGTATCATCTTTCCTTCGATCAATAGCTTCGCATTATCTGTTGCTGATTTATTTGCTTTTCCATCCTTCGCAACCTCGCAATTTGCAACGTCGTAACTCTTAATCAAAATTGGAGATTTGGATGAAGAAGACTCCAATACCAGTCTTAAATCAGCTTTATATGGGCCACGCTCGTCTTGATCAGTAATTTGAGCTTTGCAAGCAGAGTTCCAGGTATCCCCACTTCAAAATTAAAATACCTCAGAATGAATCAAAATAATAATTATCAGCGACATCACCTACCTTGCTAATATAACTTGGGAGCCTTCAAACTCAATATTAATAATAGGTACCCAGATATTTTTAAAGATGTCGCATTCGGACATCCGTCGTCAACAGTCAAGTTCTTTTTGTCTGAAGGCAAAGAATTGTAAGCTACAGTAACAATTGTTAATTACAAATAGATATACATATATGATTGTAATGATAGGTATCTTACAAGTGGCCATAAATGCGAAAGACTTTGAGCTCGTCATCCGTTTTAGTGAGAGGAACGATTGTTCTGCAGTAATCAACGTAATCCTCCTTGCTGATCTAGTGGCATAGAGGTATATTTTTAATGTGGTCAATAATCACATTTGTTCCAGTTGCAGGTTCCAAAGTAAAGGAGGGCGATATGTTTTTATCAAGGTATTAACAAAGTCGGATTTTGGTTGATGATCGCCTTTGATTCCTTTTTTATTTTTAAAGCTTATTTTGTATTCAAAAGATGCTCCTTTTCATGGCGATTCGAATGGTATGCTTTTCGGTGTGGTTGGATAACTCTAACAGATGTTATTGAAGAAAATGTAAATGAAAATAAGAGGAAAGGAAAATAATCAGCTTCACCGCATCGGGAATGAACACATGTCATAATTGGCAACATTATTTTTCTTACCTATTATTTTCTACCCTCACAGGATACCCAATGTGCCAGCATATTAAACAGAAAAGAACACTATAGAAATCAACATGAAAACGAATATTCAATTGATACATCATTTACTTTATCAAAATCACCATAATCCTCTTTACAATTGTATATTTTTCCCAATTACCTTATTTTAATATGTTATTCCAAGCATCTATTGTTGTAAAGTAATAAACAAAAGGCTTTCTTCCCGCTAAAATTAATTTTGGGTGCCGAGTAAATTCTTTTTGCACGTTCAAGCAATTGAAGTCAAGAACTAGTTTATATTGTTAACTTTGTTGTTATTGTACATTAATAGTCTCTTATAGTCTTCTATTAATTGGTTTCTGTTATCACTTCACCGTATAGCGAAACTAGATATAACGTACATATTAGCAACTGTCAGTATTTCTCCCAAATACGTCGCTTTATTCCTACTATGTCGCTATAATCATATCCGAGATTAATTATAGAGTTTGCTGCGGTTCTGTTAAAAAAAGTATATTAATAAGCGTTGACAACTTTTTTTTTTTTTTGCGATTTTGAACTTACAGGTAAATCATCTTTCAATCAAATGACATGTTTTAAATATTGATCAATCGATGGCCTGATCATTTCATAGAGCTCTTCCATTACGACCTAAAAAGATGTAAATTCTAGATCTCATACTGTATAACAGTTGTCTTTCATTCTTTTTACCTTTTTATTCTTTGGATTTTTTTTTTCTGTTTTTTTCCAACTTCCTGATTCTGTTCCCGTTCCAAAGCCTCTGCTTCTTTTTGGTACTCCCGCGATCTCTTTAAACTTAAATTTGTAACTTATTCAATTCATTTCTCTGCTTGAGGACCTAAAATAACTTGTTAATAAAAATGCTTTCAAAAATCCATTTATTGAAACATGTCCATATTACGCGTTAATAAATATATATAAAAAAAAAAGGTAATTCTTGATACACGGTCGATTTACACGGTTTTTAAATAGTGAATATAAAATTATGCAGCGTCATCGTTTTTGTACTGATTTATTGGAACCGACTATTCGCACCTGACATTGACCACAATGATAGATATTTCTCGGATAAAATAGGAAAGAGCCTTTTTTATTTCTTTAGTTTACTTGATCTTTCATAGCTTTGGTAACTAGTCTTGAAAACAGATATACAACCATCGCTTAATATCTCCCGTCCTTCTTTTTATTGTTATTAAGAGATATTGATAATTATTTTCAAGGTTGTCAGGGCTGTCCATCAAAGCTATGAAGGGTCAAGTGAATTAAAATGTTGCTAAAAAAAAAGTATATCTCATTGGTGCGAATAGTCGATCCCGATTTATTCCTTATGCTATACAAAAAGAATAAGAGCTGTTGTATCCTAATAACCAAAGTCACCTATAGTTTTATAAGCTAAAAGACTTCCAGAACGGTGATTACCCTCTAATTTATTGATTTGGCAATATTGTGTTGTTGTCGATTACTCCACCAGCCGGACTGTATTTTATTATTGATCTCAGTCCAGCCTACGTTAGACTATACAATTAATAGTCAGACGACATAATCCAAATTATTAGTTCCTCTCCCTTTTTCTTACTTAATAAATAGTAGTTGTTAACTATTGACTTCTTACTGTTTTCATATTATAAGTATCAAATATCTCACTGTATGCACTCTTGACTCTTTCTTTTTATTTTATTCATCATATTTTATCATTTGAACTCACCTTTGCTTCTTAACACATAAATGAGCTATATGTATGTAGGTTGTAAACACTTTACAATATTTAAAGATACTGACTACCTCTTACCTTTTAGAAATAAAGAGTAATTTATCTATGATAAAGGAAGAAAACTCATGCCTGAAGAGTTCTATATTAATTTTGGGTATAAAACTAACGAATATGGAGAGCTGCAATTCAAAAAAGCTATAACAAGTGTCCATGATTCTTTGGGAGAAGAAGAAGACGAAGAGAGAAAGTTGAAGGTGTTTCTTTACGCAGAATTCATTAAGAACAAATTCCAAGTAAGTGAGTTAGAAACGGAACCATAGTAAATTACTAAATAAAAAGAAAATTGTAGAGCTTAAAGGAAGATTACAGACTGGATTTGTATTGGAACAGTACTTTGACTGAAAGTTTAGCAGTACAAACCCACAAAAGAAGGCTACCCTTTCGTCTCAATCAACTAGCAAAGTATGACAAAAATACGGGTTTAAAAGTTGATATATTGAGGTCAGAAACGCTAATATTCTCTTTGTACTTGAGATATTTGGTAATTATAATATGAAAACAGTAAGAAGTCAATAGCTAACAACTACTATTTATTAAATAAGAAAAAGGGAGAGGAACTAATAATTTGGAATGAACTCTGGATTATGTCGTCTGATTATTAATTGTATAGTCTGACGTAGGCTGGACTAAGATCAATAATAAAATAATAAAGACATCATTAATGACTAAACACGACAGTACTCTAGAGACGCATTACGAACAGAGACGAAAATATGAGAAATCTGTAAGTATGATTATGATTATTTATCATTCCGACATCTATGATATCTAATAGTTTGACCAAGAACGCAATATTTGATTTCTCAAATGAAGGTGGCACAAGTCAAGTAGTACTTATTGATGACTGGGAACACTTAAAGGCAAAGTATCATAAAGAATACGATGTACCTAATATCTTAGTACCAATTAAAGACGCTGTAAATAGTGTATTTATCAATTATTAGAGAAAATGAGTCCCCGCATACTGACTTTTCTTCATCTGCATTTATAGAGGATAACAAGTTTTCAACGCTATCAAAAAAGCCTCACTTATCAACAAAACGCTCGCAAAGAAGAGTGCTATATCTACAAACTCATTTCTCATTTGTAAATAAAATCATGAAACATTTTTTTAACAAACTTGACACAAACCAATTATTATAATAGAGCTGAAGCCTACGATATCAATCCCAGCATGTTTGATTTATCTCTGCCTGAACCATCAGAAGGAAATTTGAATAATAAAATCTGGGGTAGGATAATTGAAATTTTGTTTTCTAATTCTCCCATTGAATATTTGAGGTATGATTAACTTTCTTCTATCAAAAATTGGTACTTGACTGACTATTTTTTAATTAAAACGGTGATAAAGTTTTGCGAGAGTTGAAGAATGAGTTCAGAGTGAATTATCGTTTGGGAATCATGATTAACAGCTCTTTTGTAGACTTGGCTAACGTAGAAGTTGGAAAATGGCCCAGCAATACTAAAAACAAGAACGTTCACCAGAAAATTCTTCTAGAGGCCAAAACCATTATCAACCGCATATTGAACAAGTATTCATTTATCAATCCTTCAAGCATTGCTGTGTTTTCTTTGCAAGTCTGTCATTTCAAAGGTGATTTGCTGTCCTCATGTCTTGGTGCCCCCAAAAAATACTTTATATCTCGTGTATGCGATCGCCTCCGTGTACCTCTTAGCCCAAACATTTCCATCAAATCATTGAGTTGTTAGAAAAATTAGTTTTCTTTAAAGAGCATGTGGAAGACCTTGGTGAATATATTAAAGATACAGTGTGTGTTATCTCGTAAGAATAAAAAAGACTATAAAATTCAACGAGACTTAAAAAGTTATATTTTTATTTTATATTATTGTATCTGGTATTTATATCCTTTTCATGAAGATTCAATTAAATCCTTTTCAAGACACTTTAATTAACCATAGCTGTAGATCTACCATGAATAAATTTTAGTATGAAGACCTGTTACTGGTTATGCAAGTGGACTGTTTATAATTATTTAAGTAGATCTATTTTTCATTTATGTCTCATTGCATCAGTAGCTATATTAAACCAACTTGTATTGAGTTAAAGGAGTGGTGTCGTATTTACATCATTAAATACTTATTATTCGTATGAGATTACTCAGATCTTATATAAGAAATAACAAGTACTGAATACATAATATTACTTATTACATATTCCTTAAAGCTCATATACAATGTTTATATTGCTCAAGCTCAATACTAAAATTGATCTTGAACTCACTTTGGTCCCTGAATAATTTCATTTCCTATATAAAGGCGTAGTTTGATTAAATGGGTTCTCTCGCTGGTCTTGAAATCTAATAAAGAGGTTACATAGAGACTCATTCACTAGTTTTCAAGTACTATTTCCTTTTTTTTTTCTCACTTTATTATCTGCAAATATCTCAAGTGGAATTAGTTATGACCGAATAATAGAGAAAAGACTGTAATAAATCTTTGTAAAGCATTCACTACTCTGATTTCTTATAAATTGAATATGAATCATGTTTAAAGTATGTTGGGATACGACACTACGCCTTTATATAGGAAATGAAATTATTCAGGGACCAAAGTGAGTTCAAGATCAATTTTAGTATTGAGCTTGAGCAATATAAACATTGTATATGAGCTTTAAGGAATATGTAATAAGTAATATTATGTATTCAGTACTTGTTATTTCTTATATAAGTGTCATGTTTTGACATGTCAATAAGATACAGTCTTATCATTCTGTGTTGTAGAACAGTAACTGATCGTAGTAGACATTGATAAACATAAGTCTTAATACAAGATCATAATTAAATAAAATAAAAATATAAGTTTATTTAAATAAGATCATACAATCAATTCCAATTAAACATATTCTAAAAGAATATGTTTTGTATTAATAAGAGTTCTTTGATAAGAAGAAGTATCAACTAAAATAACAAGATCCAATCCAATATCAGGAATATTGCTAATCTTTCACATAATTGAAATAACGCGTAAAATAACCTTATTCAAATCAGTGAGGAATTCCCAGAATAAAAGATAATCTATGACAGACATACAAAAGAACAAATGAAAAGTTTTCATAGTAATAATTATAATGCCACTTGCTAAAGTACCTGAATGTTAGAAGAACGCTTACAATAGAAGATATCAAGCCACTCACTCAATAAGATATAAATACCTGTCTTCAATTAGAATAATTTTTACTTTAACTTAAACTGAAATAAAGATCAGTCTCAAAAAGTACTCACACTGTTTCTTGATCTTTGTTTCTACCTTTTTCTTAATAACTATTACCATTATACAACATTCTGGACTAAATCTTTACAAATGAGTTTGAATAAGAATAGAACCTGATAATTATCACTGCCCTAAACAGCCAAGTTTCACTTTCATCTCAACAGTTGATTATTAACATCAGTTTATAAAGTTTTTCTTATACATGTCAAATCATATCGGTCGTAACTATTTTTGTCATCTAATCTCAGGTCTTGCTCAACTAATATAAATAGCCTTGAAATCTTTCTTTAATAAAAGTATTCGACTTTAGAACTATTGTTCGGTCTCGTTAATTCTTCTTTGTCCTATTTTTTATACTTAAAACACTTCAGTACAGTCAACAAAGGAGAGTTAAATGCAGTATTAGGAGGGGCTATTTCAATTACACCATCTGCTAACCATTTGTCAACCTGTTCTTGTACTTTAGGCTGGATTGACAGTGCAATAGGATACTGTCGTCTATGAGTGGTTTTACCTGGTTCAGTTTCCAAGCGAACTATCGCTTCAGGTAGAGGACATGCAGACGTGCTAGGGATCTTAGCATTGGCGCTCAAATATGGCTGTAATGCGTCCATAAGTTGTTCACGCTGTTGGTGAGTACCAGCAGGTGACTTATTAGGTTTGATAGGTGAAAGGTCTATTGGATCAGGTATTGTAGAGATATTAGGACTATCCCACGTAACAGCTAAACCCGTCAAGTTAATGTTTAACTTAGGCATAAGATCTGTACCAATACAAATAGGTACAGTAGGTGAAAAAATACGAGCAACTGTTAAGGATACATAAGATTATAGTCACTTTATTTTAGTAAAAGGAATCATATATGATCCTGAATAATATGTTGACATAACTTGGAATCATTTATAACATTATTCCCAACACAGATCAATAAAATACTTTGATTAGATTTTTATATTAAGCTTTATTCATATTAACTTCACATAGTCAAATAAGATGACATGGTTGTAATATAGTTTAGTGATAGTATGAGCATGTTGAATAAGGAATGACGATTACTTACCGGATCATCATTAGTCATGAAAACATTTATTCTGACTGAGATATTATTGTTAGCAATGATATCCAATCACGGAACTAAAAGTCTTTATATTCATCCGTACCGTCTCCTTAAATAGTTATATCTGAAACCATCCCAATAGCATAATTGACAATACAAGCTGTTGTAGAACAGTAACTGATCGTAGTAGACATTGATAAACATAAGTCTTAATACAAGATCATAATTAAATAAAATAAAAATATAAGTTTATTTAAATAAGATCATACAATCAATTCCAATTAAACATATTCTTTTAGAATATGTTTTGTATTAATGAGAGTTCTTTGATAAGAAGAAGTATCAACTAAAATAACAAGATCCAATCCAATATCAGGAATATTGCTAATCCTTCACATAATTGAAATAACGCGTAAAATAACGTTATTCAAATCAGTGAGGAATTCCCAGAATAAAAGATAATCTATGACAGACATACAAAAGAACAAATGAAAAGTTTTCATAATCATAATTATAGATGACACTTGCTAAAGTACCTGAATATTAGAAGAACGCTTACAATAGAAGATATCAAGCCACTCACTCAATAAGATATAAATACCTACCTTCAATTAGAATAATTTTTACTTTAAACTTAAACTGAAATAAAGATCAGTCTCAAAAAGTACTCAAACTGTTTCTTTATTTTTGTTTCTATCTTTTTCTAAATCATTATTACCATTATACAACACAAGCTAGGAACAGGCTAAACTAATAATTAGAAATAGTAATCATCTATTCTGTCAAATTGATTATAAAGCTGTCCCAATTCTTTATCCGTATCATGTCTATAAATACTCTCACTTTTTACATGTAGAATTTATTTGGAATCAATCATAGTTATCTTAACTTAATAAAGAGATACCAAGTTCTAACAGTATTTCTTTATCTTTGATTGCTATATTATATTTACCTAAAACTCCCCTTTCCTAAACAGCAACCTTTTGGCAAAATCGACTTTTTTCGCTATATCAAAAGGTGCATGCCAACTACCGGCTTGGGGCCCCTATGGTATATTTTCGGGGTCATGTGTCTTAATACTGTAAAGGTCTCATGTAACAATACTGGAAATTGAGAGAGGAATGAGAATCCGAATTTAAAAATTTGACTTCCGACCAGCTTAAATTATGTACGGTATTCATATGTTTACATTTAAATCAACAAAGAACATATCGGAAGACTATACAGCGTACTTGTATGGAACTGTGAGTGTTCCTTATTGTGTCCATATAAAAGCAAGTGCAACTTCAAGAGCCCTTGGCTTCTTTTTTTTTGCTCAATTTCTCTCACTGCTTCTCATCTGTGATATTTAGGGTTTATAATATAAAAAAGCACTAAGTCAATCAACAAATATAAAAATAAGTGAGACTCAAAGTAGATTGTCCTTTATTCAAGTTAAAAATATGAGGGTATTTATACTTTTCTATCCACGGCTAAATAATAGTATTCACAGTACATGATTATTGATTATTAATCGATATTAGACGATGCGTTAATTATATGATTGGTATTGTTTAACATCTTTTATCAAGAAGTAATTATTAATCCTGATTCAGGAACTCGTTAGAATATTCTGGAGTGGATCGGGATATGATTTTATTTGACGTGGCATAATACAATGTCCGATATTCCTAATTTGGATGATCATTGTTCGTAGTAATTTACAGTATTACTTTATTATATGTGTAAATACCACATCCCTCCCTGCCAGATTGGGACAATCGTTTATTTATGTACGATTTCTTTTGCTTCGTCTTAAGTCGTTAATATCTGTGGCTTTTCTTTTAGTTTTATTATGGGTCTTGTCTATGTCTTTAGATAATTTATATTTATCATCCTGATTAACTTTGGTGTCTTTATCATAGAGTGATTTAAGTGATTCTGTAGCTTTATGTAAAATTCCCTTTTCATTATTGTGTTTATGTATTAAAGGCTTATTTTTTATGAGACCTCTCTTGAATTTATTTTGTGGATGTAATCCCATTCTTTTCATATAGTTCTCAATGGTAGAGGTATGAGTGATTTTATCAGGCGTAAGCCATGAGCCTTCATCCTTACTATACCCTTTCCAACGTACTTTGAACTCTCTGTTATTACCGCTGCCTCTGTGATCTACGATTCCTTCGATTTCATAAACCTCTTCATTGTCCTCATTTATATTATGCAGATCAATTGGTTTTAATTCGGAAGGAGTATAGTCTCGAGACATTAGTAATCCCATTTCGTCCTGGAGCACGTAGGATCCACCTCTGGTTTTACGAATCACTGTGTATGGGCCATCATATACAGGATTTAATGAACCAGTCATAGTAGGAACTTTAGCCATGACATGACTTCCTTCTTTGAAGTCATCAACTATTGTGTTATGCTTTTCAAACTGCTTTTTCATGTTTTCAACATACTTGTCAGTTTTATCTTTAATGGCTGGGAAGACTACTTGATTCATATGATCAATTCTTTCCAACAATTCTTCGTATGAGAGCGGTACGGCTTTCTTAGGATCCTTTTTTCGGTAATCTTCGAATCCGTTCATTTTTCTCGCAAACATCAAAGAAAAAGGTGGAGTGTTGAGTCTTTTAGATACTTTGTTATTTATAAATAACTGTACACTAGGTACATAAAAGTCCCAGTCTTGTCCTGTTCCTTGTACTGATTTAGCAATAGCAATCTTAGCAGTCTTAACCCATCTTTCCGCACTGCCATTTGCTTGCGGATGATAAGGTGAGATAAGTCTGTGATCTATGCCTGTACTTTCAGTTAACAGTTTCATTGTGACATTTTTAAATTCGGTTCCGTTGTCTGATTGTAAAATACGTGGGTAACCAAAGTCACTAAAAACTTGAACAAGAGTTCCAGCAATAGTTTTGGCTTTCTTATTTGGTAAACACCTTAGAATACAGAATCGTGTGCATATGTCTAATAGCACTAATAAGTATTTATTGTCATTCGGAGTTGTGGGTAATTCAGCTAAATCCATTGACCAGTGATCACCAGGTAGATATGAGTATACTGGTCTTAGAGGATGATACCCTTTTCTGGTTATATTATGCTTTTGACAAGCAACACATGATTTAACAAGTTCGACTGCGTCGACTATCATGTTTTTCCAGTGCAATCCGTCATTATGTAATACTTTTACTATATTTTCAGCACCAAAGTGACCCATTAGGTGAGCCCTTAACATCAGTTGCTTCCTTTCATTTTCAGGAGGAGTCATATAGTCACACTGCTTATGTTGTGCAGGTTTTTTTACTGTGAATTTTTTACGATCATTTGATCTTATAGCTCTTATTGCTGTATGTATAATGCCATTTTTAGCTCTAGTATCCTGTTCACTCCCCCTCAGCATTTGATCCGTAGGGAAAAGGCGAGATAAATGGTCAGGTAATATGTTATCCATACCAGGAAGATGAATTACCTTAAATTGGTAATCGAGAATGGTATCAAACCAATTCATCATCATGGTATTTGCATATTTTTGTGTATGAAGATAAGTCAGAGCTTTATGATCCGTATAAAGTGTAAAAGGATTACCCCATAAAAATTTATGAAACTTTTTGAGTGCAAATACGATTGCTAAAAGTTCTCTCTTCGTGGTACTATAATTTCTCTCGGACTTGGAAAGAGAACGTGCCATGAAACCAATATATTTTATCGTTGTCTTTTTCTTTCCTTTGTTCTTTAAAACATTATCGTTTTTAGCTACATCTGTAGAATCAACATTAGATGTCAACTCCACTTGTTCTTGATATAGCACAGCACCAATACCGTAATTTGAAGCATCAGTTGCAACAAAGAATGGCTGTTGGAGATCAGGTTGACTTAATACCACATTAGAAAGTAAAACTTTCTTTATTGCCTCAAAATGAGTTTGATGCAATGGTGTCCAATCCTTTTCAGTTATTATTTTGCTGTTACGAAGATGATCTAAAGGAGCAGTTAACATGGCTGCTTTAGGAATGTGTTCGCGAAAATAGTTTACAACACCTAGGAATCGCTGAACATCAGTGCCACATGTAGGTTTAGGCCATTCCTCTATATTTGTTAGCTTACGAGTGTCTAACGAAGATCCTTTAGCAGAAATACAAAAACCGAGTAAATAAACACAGTTTTGTGCAAAATGACATTTATCAACGTTGAGAACGAGATTCACCCTGGTAAGCGCTTCTATGGCAGCTTTTACATGTACAGCATGCTCTTCCATATTTTTCGACATTATAACGATATCGTCAATGAAAGTTCGTACAAAGGGCATGTCTTTAAATATCTGCGTCATCACTCTTTGGAATACGTTTGATAGGAATTTTATCCCAAAAGGAGCACCAACAAACATATACTGCTGACCGTTATATGTAAATGCGGTTTTAGGTTGGTCTTCATCATGAATTTTAAAACGATGAAACGCAGCAGTTAAATCCAAAGTAGTGAAGATTGAGGATCCAGATAATTCATGAAAAATATCCGTTATGAGAGGTATAGGAAATTTATCATCTGGTAATAGAGCATTTATATGTCGAGGATCTAAACATGGTCTTTTTCCAGTTTTATTTCCATTTGCATCCTTTTTATCAGCTAAAGTTAATGGAGAATTCCAGGCTGTATTTACAGGAGCTTTTGTGATGGTACCATTGTCCAACCATTTATTGATGGCTTCATCCAAGACAGGTTTCAATTTATACGCTATGGGATATTGCTTATGATTTACAATTTTTCCTTTTTCCGTGGGTAAGTGGATTATGGATTCAGGTACTGTGCAGAATGCATCTTTGGGTATGTTCATATTTTCAGTAAGTAAAGGCTGAATTTTTTCTATGAACTGGGTTCGTTCATGCTCAGTGCCAGCAGGAGAGTTGTTGGGTTTAACAGTGTCATCAATTGAATCATCAAAGATGACTTCATTATCATCCCAATTATGAGCGACTCCAGTGAGAGCAATACCCAAATGACTTAAGATATCAAGTCCAAGAATGACATCACTTTTGTCATCTTCGTTAAAATCCATAATCTCAAATGAATGATGGAATGTTTTTCCATTATACTTTAATTCAAGTGGTTCAGTAATACCAATTCTTTTTACAACATTGTCTTTTCCAGCTAAATTAATAAGACCAGTTTTATGATAGAATTTAACTTTATTTATTTCAATAAATTTTCTATTTATAACTGATATTTCTGCACCAGTGTCAATCAAACCAAGTGCTCTATTCGTCTGGATGATAATAGGAGTATATAAAGAAAAGGAATTGTGAGTCAACAAGTCATTTTTTTCTTGTTTTATTGCTCTTATGCACTTACCAAGTTGCATTTTATCCTCTAGTTCATCATCAGTACTAGACTTCTTGTTATTTGATTGTCTCTTGGCAAATTCATTCCATGCCTTAGTAGAGGGGTGATCAAATTTTTTAACTTCTTTTTTTCGTTTTTCTATCTTTCTTATTGTGCTTTTATTCTTTTGAGCAAAGAATTCCATGCACTTATGTCCCTTGAACCATGTATCTTTACAATATAGACACTTTTTGGGATTGGAGGAGTCAGAAGAACTTGAAGAGGTGAAGTGACCATTAGAACTCTTTTGTTTCTTTATAAAGTCACCATTTGAGGACTCAGAATGACCTCTTTTTGCAGCCTTGAAACCATGGCGTTCACTTTTAGAGCTCTTGTATGGGGCGGAAGCAACATGAGGTTGATGCTTGTGTACTTCCAGACCAGAAGCAAGTTTTTCCACTTCCCGAATTGAGTTTATGTCTTGCAGGAAAGTAGCACCATAGTTGGATGACAGTACCGTTCTTATATGAAGGTTTAAATCATCATGAAGAGAGTTGATGTATATACGTGCAAGCATGTTTGAATCCGTGCATTGGGCGGTTTGAGCAAGGCGGTTGAAGCGAGCAGTGAAGTCAGACACCGTTTCATTGTTTCTTTGCTTGGATGAAAGTAGGCGTCCAAACATTTCAATTGCCTTAGCAGGGTTTTCAAAGTGCTTGCGTATTATGTCCTTGGCTTCTTCCCAAGAGTACGAAGGGCTGTGTGATTCGATTGTCTCTTGGTACCAATCTAAATTGGCTTCACCAATGGATAAAGCCATGTAGTCACGCCAGTGGACCAAGATATTGACTTGATTGATCCTGAAAATGCGCTCAAATGTCTTGAAAAATATTTCTACTGTGTTGAAATATTTCCAGTCAGCAGGGTCAGAATCCTTCTTGTCCACCGAAAGATGAAGAATGGGAAGCTCAGAGCGGCTGATCTTGCTGTTATTGAAACTTGACCACTCGTCTTGTGACGCATGTTCCTTATTGAAAGCAGATCTAGAGTTCCCAGCGTGAGATAATATAGGCTTATGCATCCTATTTTTCTTGCATTCATTGTATAATTCAACTATGCCGTTATATCGGTATTTAGCCTGTTGAACTACCTCTCTTCCTTTGTTAATTTCCTCCATAGAAGCCTGAGGATTTGCATACATACGAGTGAGTTCCACTCGAACTCGTTCAAGAAGGTCATATGCCATTCTTTTAGCATTTTTCATTTCCAATAAGTTGTCTTCAGAAGAAGAGGAATTGGCTCGGTTATCTTCATTTATAGATAACTCATTTAAAGAGCTAGTGTAATCTTCTGTTTCCTTTAAGACGGCATCAGCAGCTTGCTCAGGAGAGTTGATCAGTTCCATGGCGTAGTCAATGGGAGCAGAAGCATTGGGAGTAGCAGGAGTAGAGTTACCAGTAGCAGACATCTTGATTTTAGAACAATAGCGTAGTGTATTCACTTAAAAAAATGTGATATTTAGGGTTTATAATATAAAAAAGCACTAAGTCAATCAACAAATATAAAAATAAGTGAGACTCAAAGTAGATTGTCCTTTATTCAAGTTAAAAATATGAGGGTATTTATACTTTTCTATCCACGGCTAAATAATAGTATTCACAGTACATGATTATTGATTATTAATCGATATTAGACGATGCGTTAATTATATGATTGGTATTGTTTAACATCTTTTATCAAGAAGTAATTATTAATCCTGATTCAGGAACTCGTTAGAATATTCTGGAGTGGATCGGGATATGATTTTATTTGACGTGGCATAATACAATGTCCGATATTCCTAATTTGGATGATCATTGTTCGTAGTAATTTACAGTATTACTTTATTATATGTGTAAATACCACATCATCATCATGCCTAAATCTGTACCAATGGAAAAGCAATCCAGAAATAAAAGATATATCACTGAATAGCATGAAGCTAGAGGATATCGCAGATAAATATTACGTTCATTCTCCCACAGTTAAAAGATATACTAGGAAGCTTTTTCCATGAAATTCACACCTGTCTGCTGGAAGACATGCTATTGTCTCTTCTGCCATGAAGCACTATATCGAGCTGTGTATTATTACTGGTCATCGAACAATAGCGAAAGAGTTATTTAGGGAGTTGGGTAAGTTTGGTTACTTGTTGATGTACCGTTCAGGAGTAAACGCGCTGAGATCCATAAACTGCCACCGAGAGCTAAAAAAAAAGAAGGCATTTTTAAAAAGGATCATTGAAAAAAGCAGATGACCTGAGCAAAAAGGCATCGCAACTGGTCAAGTCAAGAGTGACGACCAGTAGCGTCCTCAGCTGAAGCAAAGATTAGCATCTAGTGATCAGATGGAGTAAAGTAGTATAGAGTAATATAAAATGACATTTTGCTCCCTCATCACATCGACATTACAGTAAAGCACTGCAGCGGTAGGATGAACATGTGTTGTCACATACCTACTCAGGGACCAGCATAGACATGTCAGCTTTATGACCATAACATAAACTCAACGGCTTGTCTGCATATACTTAGCATTATTTACATGTATACGTTAGAGTATTGTCGTATTTACTCTAATAATTTCCTTAATGTCGTGTGAGATCACTCAAAAGATTCTTAAAATTAATAATTTGACTGTATATCATATATAGCACTTCGTGCTATGTACGATAAACAGCCCACACAATTTATACCGTACTACCTCGGACCCTAAATCATATTGTTATATTCTAAGACGTAGTTTGTATTGAATGGGCTCTCTCTCTCGTCCTTACTCAATAAAGAGGTTCAAGAGACTCATCGATTATTTGATTTATTCTTAATTTTATTAATCGAGAGAAACAACACGCCTATTCCACAAGTATCACCATTTGAAGACATCTGATGTATACCTTCAGAGTGATAGCGGCGTAAAGTATAAATTAAAATTCATAACTCCATAGGTACGCGGTATCAGTGTAAGGTATATAAATTATTGGTATGCTCAAAGTCTGGATTTAAATCATATAAAGCATGTTTGGCATCAGCTCAAACTTAATCTGACACCACATGAAGTCGGAGAAAGAGGTGTCAGAAAGCTTTAGCCATTTGTGGACGTAGAGCGAAATAAACTCAATGCAAATGCTTGCAAGAGGCACATCAATAGTATGCCAGCCAAAGTAGAAGTACTATTTAAAGCAAAGGGAAGATATAGAAGATATTAAATAAACATAGCGAATTTTGAAAAATCATCATTGGCTTTTTTATGACTGTCTTTGTTTAGGAAAGGGGAGTTTTAGGTAAATATAATATAGCAATCAAAGATAAAGAAATACTGTTAGAACTTGGTATCTCTTTATTAAGTTAAGATAACTATTGTATGATTCAAGATAAATTCTACATGTAAAAAGTGAGAGTATTTATAGACATGATACGGATAAAGAATTAGGACAGCTTTATAATCAATTTGACAGAATAGATGATTACTATTTCTAATTATTAGTTTAGCCTGTTCCTAGCTTGTATTGTCAATTATGCTATTGGGATGGTTTCAGATATAACTATTTAAGGAGACGGTACGGATGAATATAAAGACTTTTAGTTCCGTGATTGGATATCATTGCTAACAATAATATCTCAGTCAGAATAAATGTTTTCATGACTAATGATGATCCGGTAAGTAATCGTCATTCCTTATTCAACATGCTCATACTATCACTAAACTATATTACAACCATGTCATCTTATTTGACTATGTGAAGTTAATATGAATAAAGCTTAATATAAAAATCTAATCAAAGTATTTTATTGATCTGTGTTGGGAATAATGTTATAAATGATTCCAAGTTATGTCAACATATTATTCAGGATCATATCTGATTCCTTTTACTAAAATAAAGTGACTATAATCTTATGTATCCTTAACAGTCTTTCCCTTTTTAAAAAGCTTGTACTTCAAGTACAGTCAATCTCTTTAGTGTATTATATGCATCTTTGTTGCCCTAATTAGTTTGTGTGATATCAAAGCTCTGGCAAATATACACACAAAAATAAAAAGATATGAAGACAAATCGAACAGAGGTTGCTCGTATTTTTTCACCTACTGTATTTGAGGATCTTTCAGGGGGTTCAAGAAAGCAGCTTCTCCACTATAAAATGAGTGTGTTACGTCAGGAATTACTTGTTGCCTTTAATTGGCTGGAAGACGTAAAGCTTTTTAATCCGAAAAAGTCTATCTTTTATTTTTATAAAATATGAAGCCTTTTTATACTTTTCATAAGATGCTGCGTGATTTATCCAAGAATAGAAAGGAACAAGAGAGGACGAGACTCGATAAAAAGATTGCTTTATTTAATAAGAAAATGATACTCTATTTATACTTTTCATACACGGATAATATTTCATGTCATGGATTAATAATTAATGAGTATGATATAACTGATGACAAATAGATAATGGTTACGTGTTCTTCCATTGTTATCTTTGTCATCATAAGCATTTATCCATAGAATACTCGTATATGATTGACTGCGATTGACTGTGATTTAGTTCCTGGATTTAATATAATTTAACCGTGCAATTACGCAGCATCTTATCCTTAATGAAGATTATCCGAATTAACCTGTAGCCTATCTATTGGATATATTTTACATGTAGCTTATTAATACTGTTTTCATATCGAGTTATGAATGATGGATACATCACTGCGAAAGGGTTTTAGATTTGATAATACTTAATACTTCCATTGGTAATTACTCGATTCGTATTTCATTGGTAATTACTTGATTCGTATTTCATTGGTAGTTAGTGTTTCCATGGCAACCGGATAATCATTGATTTGATGACGAAAGCCTCTTTGTGACAATATCAGCATGACTTGTTTTTATTCATCACATCATCCCCTTCTTCTAAAGGCTTGGACACCAATTGTTCTCGATCTTCTTGTGTAAACCATGGACGCATGTGTTTTGCATTCGCCGTTGTGACATACTTGTTGGGATCACTTTGACGAACGACTTAAAGGATGTTCCTTCTTTATTGTTGAAAGCCACTACGATCCAAGGACCAGACCACCGTTCTTTGGGGAGGCCGGATTTTTCTAAGTTCTTTCTGGCCACAAGGTCTCCAATCTTGTAACAGTATTTTACTCGTTTGCCTTTGTTATAGATTCGCTTTTGACGCACTTGAGATTTCTCTATGTTCTTGAGAACACGACCATGGAGTAGCGTCAAGCGGTTGTTCAAATAGGCAGCCCATTGTTCGGTTTCATAGGGTTTCCTTTGTTTGAGTTCAATATCCGGAATAGTAGGGATTTTTGCCTTTCTTCCATAGAGAGCTTCAAACGGAGAGAATCCAGTACTTGTCTGGGTTGCTGTGTTATATGCAAACGTAACGAAGGGCAGATGTTGATCCCATTCCAAAGTGTCTTGGTCTGCGCATATAGCCAAACTAGTCTTGATTGTGCGATTGATGCGCTCCACTAGACCATCCGTTTGCGGGTGTTCTACCGAAGTTAGTGAGCGTTGGATACCTAACGGACTGCCAACCTGAACCATTGCTTCAGGTACATACAGTGGGTGGAAAAATGGTTCCAATGTTTTCGTCTCGCAACTTTAACGCTTTATAGCTTTTGGACTACAAATGGTAACGACTCACAGAAACATGCATTTTGTAGCGCTTTTACAGCTTATATCAGTGAAAAAAATTTTGTTTGCACTGTTACACAATCTGGAATAAACTAACATTAAGTACAAAAACCAACATTGGTGTTGTAGAACAGTAACTGATCGTAGTAGACATTGATAAATATAAGTCTTAATACAAGATCATAATTAAATAAAATAAAAATATAATTTTGTTTAAATAAGATCATACAATCAATTCCAATTAAACATGTTCTTTTAGAATATGTTTTGTATTAATTAGAGTTCCTTGATAAGAAGAAGTTGTTGTAGAACAGCGTCTGATCATAACGGACATTGAATAATCACAACTAAAAGAAGTACAATAGCGGACAAAACTGGTGCACAAAACTTTTTTTCGGCTTTTAACTACCATTACCTGCTCATGGTAATTGCAATAGCCATGAAACTGTACTAGAAGGAGGATATACTAGTCATTGTAATTTATGTATGTTCTAAGCATGACATTGTTAAAACTGAGCGATAAGCGTGCTTTAAATTTATAAAATTTTATATTTTCTAAAAACCGCAAAAGTGGCGAAGACCTTAGACTTTATATAATCATCTCATCTCTTGATATCATCGGATGTTCTTCTTTGCATATGCTAATAATATGCATGTATATCATTTTCAATAAAAGAACCCGGCTCTTTAACTACTCTTTTCCAAAGATCATCGACCCTTTTTGATCTAGTGTCGTATCATCATACCTTTGCCATCAATTGCCACCTGGCATGCTTAAGCGGACTTAGGCCGGGATTAGTGGCGGCTAAACTTGTAGCACAGAAGCGCTGTTATCAAATATTGAGTTTGTGACATGCGTCGACTTGTGCCTTGTGTTGTAAACATAGTTATTTTCTATATGATATCAGTTGTATTAAAATAAATAACGATACACAAAAGATTAAACTATGATTGAACAATTCCACACTTTTCCAAATTTAGAACAATAAGATCAATATCTGTCATCCTAGAGAGTCTAATCAATTGTCAACCCCAAAAGTAATTGAATCAAAGTTAATTGACTGGTTATTATTTCTATTGTTCAACTTCAGATGCATATATTAGAACATCGACAAGCTTTAGCTTAATCATTGGTTCTTCAGCACGACATCGTGACCGAGTCTATATCTTTTATATCTACGCTCACAAAGAATATAAATAGATGCCAACTTTTGATCCATAAAGCGAGGCCTTTTCGCAATATAAAGAAATCTGCAATAAAGAAGGATTTTAATTTTATATTACTGCTATTGTTTTTTTGTTTAATTTTTTATTTAATCTTGCGATTAAAACACCTTGTGTCATTGTCATACTGAAACGAGAGATTACGACGTTTTAGACCACTATACGCTAGGCTTTTGTGGTATGAAGTAAGCGAAATATATGTGTATATTTATGAGTTCATTATACCATCATATACTTGACACACATATTCCGGTCCTCAATATCTAATACAGCCTTAAAACATAACAGAGCAGCCAGCATGCTTCATTGTTTGATCACCGTGAAAAAATCGCTCAGGTTGCTCGACTTGCTTTCAATATTAGTGTATACTATCTGCATCCATAATGTTCATATTTGTTTCATTGCTAAAGATAGCAGACTTCCAGCCCTCTATTGTATACAATGGCTTGTCATGATACCACATTCATCGCTTTTTCCGGCTAATACAGCTGATGAAATTCTTCGATTCCTTACTTCCAGACTCAAAATCTAGCTTCCTACAGTGCCTTCAGACTGACAATTTGCTAATACTGTATCTTAAGGTCCTCAAAATGTGCTGAGCATCGGAAACTGTGTGTAACGGACCTTGTCCAAGCTTTAGGTTGGTGATTGAGCTAGTAACTTTCAGACTAAAAGCGGGAGACCTTCATGATCACAAGACATTAAGTTTCTTTCTTCCCTCTTTCTCCTGTTGATTGTCCATTTAGAGATTCTTGTTATTCTAGAAATATCTGTTGTCGTACGAACTAAGTGTATTCGAGATCTCAGAGTTTCGTTTTTACAGTTGCTTATTTTCTTAAACATATAAGGCTAGTACTTTGTTATAGTGAATAGGGTAAAAACAAAAGGGGGGATTCAATGGGAAATACAAAATAACTATGGTTTTATATATTTTTTAAGAGCTACTAAAATTCACTAATATGCTGTGAAATCTGAAAGCAAACGGGAGAGATATGGGGAAAATTGAAAGAAGGCTAGACAAGCACCACATTTTTGGCGAAAATTGAAATATGCAAAAAATCACTAAAAATGACCTTATGCCTGGGGGATGTCCGGTACAGTTCCGGTTTACATAACATAATGTATATTTTGGACTGTCTTTCAGATGGTATATGCCACAAAAGTCGCAGACATATGGCGGAGATACAATGTTGATTTTAATTTTTGTGCACCAGTTTTGTCCGCTACTGTAGTTCAGATGGTTGCAAATACTTTTGGAGTCGACCAGATGATAAACTTCGACCCCATCATCTCGACTTGACAGTTAAAGGAGGGGGCGGTGGCATTATGGTATGGGGCTGTATTACCTACGACGGGCCTGGTTATGCATGTTGGATTAGTGAAGGCACAATGAAGGCTTCTGATTATGTTGGAATTCTTAGTACAACTCTCATGGATAGCCTTAATTACTATGGTTACAATCATCAGGACATCTATTTTCAGCAAGATAACGATCCTAAACACACATCAAAGCTAGCTAGGCAGTGGTTCAAGGACAACAACTTCAAGTGTGACCATACCTTCAACTGGCCATCACAAAGTCCGGATCTAAACCCAATAGAGCACATCTGGCACCACCTTAAGCTCAAGTTAAGCGTGTATGATACTAGGGCAAAAGGTGTGCATGAATTATGGGATCGTGTTGAAAAAGAATGGTCTACTTTTACAGCAGAAGACTGTAGGAGATACATAGACAGTATGCCTGATCGTTGTAGAGCTGTAATTGCAGCGAAGGGCTGTCATACTAGATATTAATAAAATAAAGCATGCAGTGGAAAAATGGTTCCAATGTTGGTTTTTGTACTTAATGTTAGTTTACCCCGATTGTGTAACGATGCAAGCAAAATATTTTTTCACTGATATAAGCTGCAAAAGCGCTACAAAATGCATGTTTTTGTGAGTCGTTACCGTTTGCAGTTCAAAAGTTATAAAGCGTTAAAGTTGCGAGACGAAAACATTGGAACCATTTTTCCACCCACTGTATATCAAGAGTATGCCAGCTCTTTGTAGAGCAGTCATTAAAGCTAAAGGCGGTTATACACGATATTAAATAAAAGATGATTTAGTTGGAAAAATTGTTCGAATGCACATGCTTGACGCAATTTGACCTTACTATATATGGAAGTAATCTCATAACCTTAAATTTTTATATGCTATACATGACAGCTGTCGCCTTCTAATGAGGTATTGTAAGTAGCTCTATCTTATCTGACTGCAGAGATACAAAGCAAAACGTATAAAATTGCAAAACATCCGAACAATTATTCCAACCACTGTAAATAAAGCTCATAAAGAAAAGCGCGCCAGTAGTAAAAAGAATCCAAAGCTATAAGAGGTTATAGACAACAGGGAGCAACAGAAGCCAAAGCATCTAAAATTGTATAAAATAAAATATTAATAAAGGTAAACCATGGCATACTTGATTTTTTTACCTTAAAGCTCTTTTACTAACAAAACAGGATGCCAAGACATTCATAAAGCTTCAGCCACGAACTAAAGGAATCTAATTTTACTTTTAATAAAGATTACTGAAAGCTATGAATGTATTTACCTTTTGAGCAGATATACAAAGACCCAAAGGAACTACAGCAGCCATGAATACATGTATGAATGCCTACTACAGCATGTTAGAACTAAAGTTTTCTTTTTTCTTTTTCTTTTTCTTTTTCTTTTTTTTTTTTACTTACCTTGCGATAACCGGAGCGATGTTGAAAAAGGAAATTGCTGAACAGAAAGAAAAAAAAAGGAACAAAATTTCGAAAAGGAAATCTTTTTATATTTTTTTTTTTTTGCTATACTAAGACTGAGTTTCATTGTAAACTCGATGATATTTAAGAAAGATTCAATTTTGATGCCAAGCTCACTTATCTTTATTTCAAATTACTCTTATAACAATATGTCTGATCGTGGTATTCAATTCAACCCTGCTCCTGCCAATGCTCGTGGCTCTAACTCTGTTGGGCAACCAATCGCTGTTCCTTCTCGTGCTGTTGTTCCTGAGCTTGCTTCAAGCGATGCCATTCCAGATAGCTTTGCCTATCCTAGGCCTGGTTTTCCTCCCATGACCCATGTTCAGAAGCGAATGCGTGAAGCCGAAGACATGGAGACTGATGAAGTATCTCTTTCTTTTTCCATTTATATGGAGCTAAGAAAAGAAAACGATGGTTTGAAAGAGATGCTTCGAAAAGAGCAAGAGGAAAAGCGGGCCTTGCAAGTAGCATACAGCAAGCTCAAAGAAGCGTACGATGAGCTTGAAGCAGAATCAGGCAAAGGCGCAAAGCCGATTGCTATTGCTGTCAAAGTAAGAACATTAAAATTCAATTTTAAACAAATATACTAATCGCTTTTCTCTGAAATATAGGATGCTGTGAGAAATCACTGCAACAACCTGCCACTATCATCTCAATATGTTCTTGAAAAGCCTTTGAAGTCTGCTGAAAATCAAAGAGTATTTAAATTGCTGCAGGATTATGTGAATAGCCATTATTCATATAAAAATACCAACAACCGCGATTTGCGCAAGTACCTCGAGCGCCAATATTATACAAAGAAGGCGGGAATATCCACAGGTGAAGAGGAAGATCCAGTTGAAGAATTTATAAGAAAACGAAAAGCAGCAAAAGTCACCCGTAGAAGCGCTGTAAGTGCCACATAAAATATTGTAATCGCATAACTAACTTTGTTTTTTAGAAAACAAGAGCTCGTAAGGCTATATACGAGCAGTACAAGGATCAAGGCGTTTACGAAAGCTATCCAAACTGTGAGTATTTGCTTCAACAGCAATACATGTCTGAAGAAGAAGACATGTACAACAATGAAACAATCGATAAGGTGGAGGAAATTCTTCTGGAGCAAAATCCAGATAGAATGGCTCCTTTTACTGAAAAGGAACGTATGTCTGTCTTGTGCAAGAAAACAGTTGATTATTTTGAAGTTCGCGTTGTTATGTTCTGGTAAAGTAATTAAGGTAGCGATAAAAAACCAAAGAATACTTTTTGAGACTGAACTTTATTTAAGACAATCTTAATTGTTAAAAAGAAATCATTACAAAGTCTACTATTTATATTCTTCTATCAGTTGGCGGGTAAATGAGTTGTTATGAGCGTAGATCCAATAATTGACATGTTTGATTGAAGAATGATCACTGAATCGATTATGAAAATTTTTAATTCGTTGTTTTATAGATCTTATTGTTCTTTAACTGATCTGGGAGAATTGTCCCGTCTTCATTGAGAGGAAAGATATATTTATATGAAATGCCTCCAGTCAGATCATAGTTGACTAGGTACCTGATCCATTATTATTCATTTACAGAAATGATGAATAATAAAGGTCATGACTTATTTATTGTTCATGTTTACTTTATAGGATGAATCTAATAGTGATAGTTTTATATAAAAAAGAAGAAGAATATATTTTATTTGATAAAGATTTATCAGTTTTAATATACTTCTTTTAGTTGTGATTATTCAATGTCCGTTATGATCAGACGCTGTTCTACAACACGCGTACCAAAGTACAGATCACCTGCTGTAAGCTTAATTAATATCTTTTTAAGCGCAATCAACTAATTATCCAATATTCAGTGTACCGAATTTTTTAAGCTGTTGGATGATCAGATAGCAAGTGACAAGGCAAAGAGGCAAAGAACTGGAAATAACAGCATCCAATTTCTTCCTCGTATACAAAGAAAATGCTCGTTGCCTGTTCCTGACTTCATCAAAAAAGAAAATATAACTGAAGAGAGTATCGCTTGGGCTTTTGGTGGTGAAATAGAGTTGGATGAAATCAACTTGCTGCTTTAAAAAAAAAAAAAAACTTGTGAAATAAATAAAACAAAAAAAAATGAAAGCGGTGTTTAGATCTTTAAATTTAATTTTTTTTTTTTTACCTTTGTTTCATTCTAGATTTGGTTACAGATAAAATCAGTTTGCCGTTTGTATTGTGGTCTTTGAATCTTATTTTAGATTTCTGTTTGATGCTTTCCACCTTCGTCATATTTGGTCCACTTTTATTTTTTTTTAATGAAAAAATTTCTAAAGTACTTTTTTTTTAAAACCCAAATTTAAAACACTCCTTTTTTTTATTCAAGTTTAAACAATACATTGAATGGAGATTCCTTTTGTAATGTCAATGCTGGGAATGTAATTTTTTTTTTTTTTTTTTTTTTTTACAATTTCAACATTGCAACTTTTTTTTTTCAAAAGTACTCAGTAACAATATACTTTTTCTTTTGTTTTTTAACCTTTTCATAGAAATCTCAAGACGCGTAGCATAATAGACATTCATTCCGTTGCCACCTTTTTTTTCTTTACTCTCAAAAAATAAAAATGATTATCAAAAATACTCTGTCTTTTTTATGCCGTGATCTTACTATTTAAAACATATCTTTTTCAGCTTTAAAACAAGTTTAACTTCTTTAGAGCCAAAAGAATCCTTCTTTTTTTTATATATTTTATTCAATCTTTTAAATTTTCTACTATATTCACATTCTTTTTTTTTTGTTCCAATTTATAAACACATACTTTTATACTTATTATTATAGCGATATTATGCACTTATATAAGAGTTTCATCCCTCTTATTCATATGTGCCTCTTTACTCTTTCTTTTTTTTTTTTTTTTTTTTTTGTTCATTAGTAACCAAAATAAATCTCCTTTTGTATTAAACAAAGTTTTTTTTTTTGGTAAAATACGACATGAGAACCGAATAATGCTTGAAAAGAAAACGCCATGGCTCAATCACTTGGATTTCCGAGCTTGTAGGCCAATAGAACTGTGTTTTCGATCTTTGTTGAAGTTAAAAAACATTGCACTGAAGTTGAAAAAGCATAGTCTTCCCAATTTGTAATCTTGTATGGCATCATGTAGCACAACAGAAAATTATTTATTTTTTTAAAAAATACAATGTCTTTTTATTCAACAAACATATTATATACTTTTGATTATTTTTATAGATTTACAATCTATTTTTTTCAAGCTTTCTTCTGATATAAAAATCAGCTTTCTAACATTTAAATCTGAGTTCTCACTCATTTAATAGAATTACCACTATCAAAAAAGATCAACTTTATCAACTTGGATAACGGTGATTGGGTGCAGTGTTCATTTGACACTGCAAATAATAGTGTAAATTGGGTAACAAATCGTTTACCAATCTTGTGAAATAATTTACAATCGTGTACAATCAGGTAAGAGATTTATCCACGCACAGCCTCCTGTCTCTGCCACAAATCGTGTAAGTTATTGTTTGCCCTTTGGTTAATTGATGGTTCAAGATTTGTGGCCAACACAGGAGACTGTTGGGAGACTTTTTCGTTAACTGATCTTGCAAGATGGATCTTTCATCAGTTACGTTGTGGCTCTTGTTTATTATCAATTTGACATCTAATGGTGCTTGGTAACCAATCACGCTTTGTAAATCATTACTTTATTTGTCTTTTCGCTCTTTTATAAACCACTCATGTTGCCTTATATACTTCTTTATTGACCACTCATATTGCATTATATACTTCTTTATGAACCACTTATATAGCTTTATATACTTCTTTATTGACCATTCATATTGCAATAAATATTGCTTTATATACACAAAAAAATAGGGATTTTGTTTATAAAAAATAGCTTTTTTTTTATTTGAATAAAATAATAATAATACATGGTATTTCTTTGCTTGTAGCGTTTTAAAAGTGTACTTGACTTACCTAATGTCACCAGAATAGCAGCATCTAATCTAAAAATACATCAATTAGCCTCGTGGAACTCAAAAAGTTCTCAAAAGAAAAAAAAAAAAAAAAAAAAAAAAGAAAAAAAGAAAAAAAAAAAGCCAAGCTCGAGGATTCAAAGACACAAGGATTCAAAGACTTGGGTACTCAAAGCAAAAGAAAAGACATCAGTACTTAAGAACCAAAGCAAAGGCAGAAAAGAGATAGAAAAGGCCAAAGCAAAGCAGCATTCATCTATAATAGTTATTAGCTATCGTGTATATATAATAAAAGTAATAGTACCTTTCTTTAGATAGACCATGGGAAGAAAACTAGCTAAGCGTATACAAACGACTAAAAAAGCATCAGACATCTATAATATTTATTAGCTATTGAGTATATGTAGCAAAAATAATAGCACCTTGCTTTAGATGGGCTAAGAGAAAAACCTTGCTAAGCTTTACCAACAAGTAAAAAAAAAAAAAAGGAAGCAGTACGCATCTATAATAATTATTAGTTATTGAGTATATAGTAAAAGTAATAGTACCTTGCTTTAGATGGATCATGAGATAAAAAAAAAAAGAAAAAAAAGCATCAGCCAAGCTTATACTAACAAGTAAAAGAAGCAATGATAATCATGGGAGAGACTTTATAAAGACCATTTAAAACATCAAGAAAGGAACAAACACAACTTTACTAAAAAAAAATACCATAAGAATAGAAATAGAATATATATAATGTTAAGAACTTACCTTTTAGAAAGAATGTTTTGTTTAAAAAAAAAAAAGAAAAAAAAAAAGGAAAAAAAAAAAAGTACTTTTTTTATAGCCTCATTTTACCAGTGTTACAGTTACCCACTATCGATTAAAAATAAGTCTTCTTTAATACTGTTTAACTATTGAAACATTCAGAGAGGCTATTCATAAGCAGTTTAAACTTTCTCTTCTTTTTTTTTTTTTTATTTAAATGTAATATCTTTAACTCCAAAGGCTTTTTTTTCTTCGCTTTTTTTGTAGAACAAACAAAAGTATCATCTTGTTTTGTGTTCATCTTCAATTTATTTTGTACTTATGTTTTTTTTTTTTTTCTTCCATATATAATTTGTTTTAAAAAATGTCTCGTCGTGCTGCCACCCCCATCAACGTTCCCAGCAATGCTCCCAAGAGAGCAAGAATTTCCATGAGCATTGCTGGATCATCATCCACCGTTGTTCCTGTTTCTGCTGCTGCTCCTGCTCCTGCTCCTGCTCCTGTTCCTGTTCCTGTTGCAAGCTTCAGTAGCTTTACAGCTCCTCGCTTGGAGAGCCCTGTTGGCACTGAAGCCATCGGAGCAGCCTCTGGTCTCGCACCAGAGATAATAGCTGCTCAGATACAGCAATTACAACAATTGCTGCAGCAACAGCAACAGCAGCAGCAACAGCAGCAGCAGCAACACCGAGCTTCAGAAGCTGAGGTCGACGCGGCCAAAAAAGAATGCAGTGTAAGTTTAGGACATATTTATTAAATTAGTAATTGTAATTTAATAACTATATTTTATACCTTTCTGTGTCATATAGAGTTATTTAGCAGAATACTACCGTGATTACGTTGTTGGTCGCAGAAGCGAATTTGACTTGGACGTTACCTTCGCCCATAAAAATAACAGAAAAGTCAAGGCATTGTTGTATGAGCAAGCCAGAAAGCACCATCGTTTTGATTTGCTCACCACCTCACAAATAAATGCTATAATTAGGAGCAAGTATTCCTACATGATGAGCAAGGCCAAGGGGAAGACAGTTGTTTCACCAAAAACTACCTGTCGTAGCCGTATAAATACGGTGAGTATTTAATATTTTGAAGATTATACTATAAAATATAGGAAATACTTACATTGATACCTTACAATAGAAACTCTCTAACAGGAGATCTGTTTATATGGCTAACCCTTCCGCGTTCGACGCCCGTTTCCCGTTCGCTGGTAAAATTCTGACTGTTGACTGGACGTCAGATGAAGAAGATGGGCCAGAGGACGAGAACGGCCGTACGTTCGTGGTCAAAAGGCCATCATTTAGAAGCAACGAAGTAAGCAAAATGTTGTTGACAAGTTTCATCTTCTAATATACCTTAATTAATCTATAGGTGGTGCAATTCCACGAAGAGTTGCAAAAACGATACAAGGAGTCGATGAAGAAAAAGGGGGCTCCACCAACTATTAGAAGAATAATAGAAAACGTTGAGGTGGAGTTCCCCGACAAACTTGATGATGCCGATTTTCCTTCCTGGGCTTTTTCTTCTTCTGCTCTTGGTTTTCCAACCTCTGTTTCTGCTTCTTCCTCTTTTGCGACTTCCAGTTCAATGCAGTAGGCATTCTTCCCCTTTTTTTTTTCTTGGTTTGTTGTTTCTTCACAAATTGAATAAAAATTTTTAAAAAAAAGTCTATTGAATGATTCTTTAGTAAAATATATAATAAAACAATAATAATAATAATAATAATAAATGAATGAATGAACGCTTCGACATAGTTTTTACATATAGATCCGTCTTGGGAGAGAAAGTGTAAGAATATGATTATCTAAATATGACTTCACTGCTACTGGATTGTGAATTTTGTGAACAGGAAGTATATTTTGTTGTGAGACTGGGTCAAACTGGTTTTTCCACACTTGAATGCCAGTATCATCAAAGGAGGGAAAGTGATGGGTCGCATGGCTGTACCAATTGACAAATGCAAAGTAATGAGTGTAGTGGTTAAATGAATGTGTAAAGAGATAAGAAATTTGACCAATGCGTATTTCGTTGTTGATAATAGCTTGGATAATGCAGGAGGATGAAGAAGTTGAAGTATTTTTTGATGATGTATATTTTTGTCCAAGCAAGTTTATATTTTTAAATGAATGAATAATATTGCTGATAAACGTGCCAGGGATGAGTGCATAGGTATAGGTGTAGTAATTAATTAATGATTCATAGTGTTCTGGGCATATAAGTTGAGTTCGATTGTCGAAATTTAAAGGAAAGGATGTGGGTGGCAGAGGCTCACTACCAGTTATTGTTGAATTGAATAAGCTAGGTCCGTCTATGAAACGAGAGTAATCAAATGGCGTTAAACCACTCTCGTCATTCGTAACCTCACCTATCTCTTCTATAAATTTAATTAGTAGGAGTATGTCTTCGTTTGTTGAATTTATAAAGGAATGTAAAGAATATACTAGATCTTGTGTGTGAACATTTTGAATAAACATAGTAGCATAAGTGGTTTCAAATCCAGTCTTAAAATTGATGTTGATATGTTTCATATCGCCATTGAGACGTTCAAAGCCATAAAGCCAAAAAGAGTATGAGGGACCAAAGTCCAGGAAGCTTTCTTTTAAATGAAGATGCATATGCATATTTGGGGTGGGCATAGATTCACCATACAGCTCGACACAGGTCTTGCCAAAGTTTTTCATCAATAGATGTGCGGTATCTATGTCTTCTACTGTGATGGAAGGGCCAGTGACCAGCTTCACAGCATCGACATACCGCAACCAGTTTGTAAAATGTTCACCTGCCAGTTTTTGTTTGAGCAGGAAAGGTGACAGCACAACAACCCAGGTTCTCCACTCATCTGATTTCATATTAGCAAAAGCACCAGAGATTTTTCCTATTTTTTTTAAAAAAAAAGAAAAAAAAATAAGTATTTTGTTCCACCATGAAATAAAGCTTTATTCCATGTATATATAAACACGATCAAGCAGTATTACATACCTTCAGATAGCTTAGCGTATTGCTGAGGAATGCTGATAGTAGTCGACTCTGTTGCCATTGCTGGAAAATCAGTAGAAACAAGCAAGCCAAAATCCTGCCAGACTTCAATCATTTTCTTAGGTGTTCCAAGAAATAAGTTATGCATTGGATCGACAGTTACATATCTCACCACATCAAAGTAAGGAAGTCGATGTACTTCACTCCACTTTGTACCAGAACTTGCCTGTTTTTCTTCTTGTTGTGCCTTGTGCGTAGCAGTCAACCAGTCATACGCATCAAATCTTTGCTGTTCCCACGTTCTTTGCACCCAGTTTTCATCGTTGAAATCAGAAAAGTTTGGTTTTGAAGACCTGGTACCAGTTGATAGACGGCCAAAAGCAGTTGAGCACTTGTTACATGCTTTAGTAGCCATGGCGCCCATGTATCCAGCTACTTTTCTTGCTGCAGGCATATCACAATTGATGGACATCAATGCCACACGAACTAGTTCTCCGTTAGGATTTTCGTAAGTGGGCATTATAACACCATTGTACAGTACAAGCAATTCATCTACCAATGGCTTCAAGAAGTTTTGGATTTGATCATCATTGGGCTCATGTGGTCCAGGAATAACACCTGCCAAAACGATGTTGGAAAACTTCATACGTGTATTTCTTGGCAGATTGTTGATTGCAAGGTAAATGGCACCACTAGAATGCTTCATGTTGTCACTTGGCTGGAACCAATCCACATTCAAGGATACCATCAATGATCTTGGTTGACTGGTAAAAATTTGCCCGTTTGAATCCACAAGCTGATTCCAAACTCTGCCATCGTATATGTCGAACATAACATCTTCATCAACTGATCTTCTTCTCCATTGCTCAATTTGTTGTTCAAAACTGGGTCGCATAAAGAACTTTTTTAAAGTCTCAGTAATTGAGTTGTAGGGATACTCAAGCACTGGCTTTAAACTGCTGCCTGCAAAAAGAGCATTTCCACATGGTTGTGCTTGTCGATAAGGGTTGTGAGGGAAGCGTACATAGCCACAGGAGCGAGAATGCAAGCTTCCAGAAGTGTAAACGCTTCGACAAGCAGAGCAAACAAGAAAACGGGACAAACCATTGCTGGCAGTGGAATAATTGACCATAGTACGGGCAGTAGAGATCTTTGTAGGAATCTCCATACCATGGCCAAGAGAACGGACAAAGAAGGAAAGAAAGGCCAACAAGTCTTCACCGGCTTTCACCGAGAGGTGCTTTGCTTGAAAAAGCACAATGAACAACAGCAAGAGGTGACGAAGCTGTTCTTCATTACTCATTCCTTCCTCTTCGTCAATATTCATTCCGTCTAACAAGTTGCAAAATACATTTCAATAAATAAAACCTTTCTTATATTAAATACTTTGCTGATTAAAAATATACCTTCAGTTACTGGTTCAGGAATGGCTGATGAGTATTCGACAGTTTCCTCCCCGTTGTCGTTAGCTTCAGATACTCTTCTCGATTCTATTTTGTTTTTTTTTTTTTTTTTTTTTTTTTTTTTTTTTTTTTTTTTTGAAAATTAGCACGTTTGGATTTCTATTGAAAAATAAAACAAAAAAACCTCTATTTCTAACTCTGTCGATAAGTTCATGACCTCTTACAGTTCTCTTTGCAAGCATTCTGAATCCATTGGGATGGTTGCTGCATTCAGAACAGGTACAAATAATTTTGGTGGTGTTGAAGTTGTTCATGTTTATATTTTTTAAATTTGGAAATAGCAAAGAAAATTGGTAGAAAGAGAAAATATGCCTGATAAAAAAAAACATGTTAAATTTAAAAAACAAAGTCGGTGCTTAAAGTAACGTTTTTTTTTTCCCTCGTTTTGTTTCATGGAATACTCTAGATGCCAAAGGCATAAGAAAAAAGGAAAGCTCAAGCACTGGTCAAATGTAAGTTTATTAAAAAAAATAACAACCAAGTCTAATGTCGATTTCTTTTTTTTTTTTTTTTTTTTTTTTTACAGTAGGAATTCCTAATGGGACACATTCGGATGATGAACATTAACCTCATGAGAGAAGCTGTTCTTTCCAACATGACAAAGCTATAAGAATATCAAACTTTTATTACTGCTTGCTGCTGAAAATTCCTCTTTGGTAACGGAAGTTGGCAATGTTAACATCTCTAATGGCTAATGGCTGATGGCTAATGGCTAATGGCTAATGGCCTAATGGCAAATTACACCCATGTGTAAACATGAGGTAAGTAATGAACCAGTGTAAGCTTAAAAACATATATTCTCTTGTATTATTTGTCATAAAAAATAATAAAGCCATCTATTTACTTGAAAAACAAAAACGCTGTACTTGTATGTGTTAATTATAACAAAATGTGAGCAAAGCTTCTTTATTTTTTATTCTTTTTAGAATATACAAGTATTCTTTTGTTATAACATAAAAGCATTTGCATTTCTATAAAGTATATTTGCTCTAGATTATTGTTTTCATTTGAATAAGGAACCTTTTATTGCTATATTCTTTTTTTTTTTCGCTGTCTTTTTTTTTTAACTGTGTCTTTTTTTTTAACTTTGTCTTTTTTTTTTACTTTTAATCTTTCAGCTTCTTTTTTTTTTTTTTTACTAAACGCAACTATTTTGTTACGTTCTGTTACACATTTCCAATGAGCTTAGCTAAAGATCACAGATTGCCTTCCTAATATGTATTCTTCTGTACAAAATAATCGCACGGTGCTTTTGATTTCCGCATTTTGCCCTCAAAAATAAAAAAAAGAAAATATCGGTCTTTAAACAATGGAGAGAAATACGCTTTCCAAAAAAAGATCGTTTGTAAAAAAAGACATTTCTTTAAAAACATGAATAACTCCATGAATATTTACCCTACAAATAAAATAATAACATCGTTAAATTTCTTTATTTTTTTCGCATCTAAATCTTTTTTCAAAATTCGAAAATGATCAATACAGCAAGATTTAATTTTTTTCACGAAAAAAAGTAACAATTTGTTACCCAAACGAAGAGCAATCTTGCGCAATCCGGTACCTAATTGGAACGATTATTTGCAGTGTGAGAAAAAGAGGCGGCCCTGGCCAACATAGCACATATCAATATCGACAAGCCCGGCTAGCTCAATCGGTAGAGCGTGAGACTCTTAATCTCAAGGTTGGGGGTTCGACCCCCCCGTCGGGCTGTGGTCTTGTGCACCTCCTTTGCTTTTTTCTATGATAGTTTCATACTACCATATGTTTTTGTTACGTTGAAAGAAGACATACAGTAAATATTTTTGTCACATCTTTTGATTCTACTTTTGGTATGTTAAACAAGAATTCCTTTTCAAGTAATTATTAGCAAGTTACCATTGATGACTCACAAGAAGTAGAAGTATTATGAACCATGACTCACAAGAAGTACTTAGCAACTATCAAGATGACTCATGTTAAATAATGACTGTATATGAATTACCTTTGTATTTTAATATAAATAGCCCTGAATAATAACAGTAATAAAAGACATCATCTATTTACATAAAAGCTATTATTCTACGTTATATCTCCTTTTATATTTATTTGTAAAACAAGCTTGACATTTTTTTGTACCACGCCAGTGTAACACACACAATGGGAAAATATTAAAAAATTGTACTGTTGTAACACACAAGAATAAAACGGCGGAATTTAAATCGTTGCAGTTTATAACGAACGCCTTGCAGTTTACAACAACCACCTTACACTATACAACAACCGCCTCTTATGTTATAACAACCATTGAAAATACCAAAAACAGAACAAAACATAAAATCCAAAAACATATAAATAACCCCAAATAATAATCTCAAAAAAGACTTCACTTCTTAACTTCTAACTTCCTAACTTCTCTCTTATTTTATTTTTACTTTTTCTTTTTATCAAATAAATATTCTTTTAAAGAGGCAAACTATCTCTTATTTTATTTAACATCAAGAACAAGAAGTCCCTTGAAGCTATTATACTTCATTGTAAATCCCCTTTTTTATTTTACTTTATCTTTTTATTTTTATTCTACCTTAACTAAAACAGTTTGATCTACTTTATAAGATCTGGTGGTCACTATAACAAGCGAATCAAGCCAATCCAACTCATATAAAAGCAATTATTATACCAATTACAACTTAAATCTGTTTATTTAAACCTCAACTCAACACACTCAAGCGAACTAGTAAAAATTTATTACATCATCTCACTACGGCAAAACGAGCTTCCGTTGCGGAGATGCTTCGTATCTATCGGCTGATCTCGGAATGATAACAAAGCTTGTAAAAAATATAAAAAGAGATGCTTTTTCTTTTTTTTTTTCTTTCCTTCATCTGTTTCTCCATTTCATAAAAACCTCATGTCTTCCAACGCTGCTAACAACATGCCAACTCTTGCCTATATTGCCGAAAAAACTATGACGGCTGACTGTACCATAAAGTAAGTTCGTTTTTAAATGGGAGGGAACGTAACTAAAGGCAACTGGTATAAGTTATTTAAAGGAAAATGGCGCTTTTTTTTCTACACGCAAGTGTAAAGAAGGTTCTGAAATGCGCTTGAACCAGTCAAGCCGAGATGGATTCTTTTGGCGATGTGGCTCAAGGAACTGTGCGTGCGGTCGTAGCCGTATTTCTTACCTGGACGGCTCCTTTTTCCAAGGTCGCAAGTCCATCATCCACCAAACACTATTGGTAGTGTACCTCTTTCTATTACAAGTTCCAAATGGAACAATATCTACCATGACTGGTCTTAGTCTGCCAACGGTCCGCAGCATTATTAAGGACATATACCAAATAATGGAGGCAGATCTGCGAATTGAAGATGTACAAGTCGGTACGTGATGCTTTGTTTACATCAGAGTATGTGATTAACAAGTCATACTTAGGTGGAGTTAACAGTGTTGGGCAGCCAATTGTCGTTGAAATAGACGAAAGTAAGTTTGGCAAGCGAAAATATAATAAGGGAAAGAGGGTAGATGGTGTTTGGGTTGTTGGGGGTGTAGAGCGTACGCCCGAGCGTAGGGTGTTCTTGTTGACGGTACCTAACCGCAATCAAAATACCTTGAAGTTAATAATCGATACATTCGTAAAGGATGGTAATGATTAGAATATGTATATGCTAGATGATCAGTGCACCTAATCATTGATGACAGGCTCCCATGTTATGGTAGATTGCTGGAAAGGCTATAAAGGGATTGACAGTGATCCAAGCCGAAACTTGATTGTTGAAACGGTCAATCACTCAAAAACGTTCCGTGATCCGAAGACAGGTGCTTGTACTAATACTATTGAAGGTATGTACTTGTGTAGACCGTAGAATTCTTAAACTATGCTAACAGCCTGCTACTAGGCACCTGGAATGGTATCAAACGAGGAGTGACTAGTCGTCACCGCACAGCATCGATGATGCCATGGAAGTTAGTGGAGTTCATATGGCGTAGGAAACATGCCAGTAATCACTGGAAGGCAATGCTTGCTTGCTTTTCGCAAGTGTCGTTCAATAGAGCAGGCATTGCCGACCAAGGTCCACTGGTATCTTTGCTGACTACCGTCTTAGAGGATAGCATTAGTGATCAAGGGGAAATGGAACCAATTATTTTCATCTCAGATGAGGATTCCGAAAACGAATACGATGAAGATTATACTCCTACTTCTCGTACCACCATGAAAAAGCCCCGCACTGCTTAAAATAAACAAATAAAACTTTCATAAATAACCATACAAATCAGGGCCATATAGTGCCTATTTTCTTGCTTCAATAATGTCCGCTAGTTGCCTTTTTGGGACATAAATGTTACACCATCTGAGAGTAAATTGTCCGAGCTTTCGAATGATGTATAGCTTATGCCTATATGCTTGATTTTAGCTCCGCTACAGGCTTGCAAAAATGTGGACGGTAAATCTTTCATTTAGCCGTCAAGGAGCATCAAGGTTAGGCAATGAGTGACCGACAACAAACAGTGCACTTTAATGAGACCAAGCTCAGCGTATAGGGCTTTGATGGTGCTGATCACTATTGGAAACGGCCAAGTGACCTTCTTCAACATCATGACCTGGATTTTGCAATCAATCACGGAGCTAGCAAAATGATGCCCTGGGGTTGTATAATCTCTGAAGGACCAGGATATACTTGCTAAATTTACGATGGAAACTTGAACTTGGGTGTTTACCAGCATATTTTGAACACTACGCTTCGTGATACTATGAAGTACTACAATTTCGACTGGCCCAACATTTAGTTTTAGCATGATAATAACACAAAGCACAAGGCATAATCTACAATAGCCTAGTTATGTAGTCACCAAGAGAGCTATGTTAACTATTGGTCAGCTTAGATCCCCGACTTAAATTCAATCGAGCACGTAGGACATCAATTGAAGTTGAAACTCAACTATTACGAACATAGAGCAAAGAACACGGATGTGTTTTGGGAACGAGTTGATGAAATATGAAATGACTTCCATAAAGATCTTTGCCAAGGACATATAGATAACATTCCGGAAAGAACTCAAGAGATTATTAATAGAAAAGTAGGACCAACTAAATATTAATAAATAAGTTCATTCCGTTCAAATTTTCATTTTTTCAAATTTTCAAATTGCGCGCCTCATACTTCCTTCAATACTTATCCAATAGGGCATAAACTCTTTCGGATTTTTCAAGACATGTAGAAGATTTACTATGTGGGAACAGAGGCAGTTTGTGCCATTGTAACAGGATGTGCGCTACAAAAACCAAGAAAAATGGATTCCTTGCAGCAGTTTTGTGACCTACTGTAAAGTCGACATTGATAGATATAAGGTTTAATGCAAGATTGTAATTAAAATAAAACAAGATAAAAGTTAAGTTAAATAAGACGATGTATGTCGTATTTTCGTTATTACACTTAAATATCGAGTGAGATTGATCAAGATCTCCATGTTATATAATTTAAAACTATCTTTATCCAACACTACTGATATATAGCATTCAGTATATATAGTCAACTTTAGTAGCTCATATTTTGTAGCTGTGGTTCCTTCATTACTAATTTTATAAAGACGTCATCTGTATTTAATGGGCTCTCTTCTCTGTCTTCACTCAATAAAAAAGCTCAAATAACTCATCGATTAACAAATTTCAATTTTTACTTTATTTTGAACTGTAATCCAGAATACACCATCCCAAACATCACAACAATGATTAATTTCAGGTTAATGTATCCTTTTAGAATATGCTTTGTATTAATGATGGTTCTTTGTGCTGCTGTCGTAAGGTTAAAAAAAATACAGTAGCGGACAAAACTGGTGCACAAAAATTAAAATCAACATTGTATCTCCGCCATATGTCTGCGACTTTTGTGGCATATACCATCTGAAAGACAGTCCAAAATATACATTATGTTATGTAAACCGGAACTGTGCCGGACATCCCCCAGGCATAAGGTCATTTTTAGTGATTTTTTGCATATTTCAATTTTCGCCAAAAATGTAGTGCTTGTCTAGCCTTCTTTCAATTTTCCCCATATCTCTCCCGTTTGCTTTCAGATTTCACCGCATATTAGTGAATTTTAGTAGCTCTTAAAAAATATAGAAAACCGTAGTTATTTTGTATTTCCTGTTGTAGAACAGTAACTGATCGTAGTAGACATTGATAAATATAAGTCTTAATACAAGATCATAATTAAATAAAATAAAAATATAAGTTTATTTAAATAAGATCATACAATCAATTCCAATTAAACATATTCTTTTAGAATATGCTTTGTATTAATAAGAGTTCTTTGATAAGAAGAAGTATCAACTAAAATAACAAGATCCAATCCAATATCAGGAATATTGCTAATCTTTCACATAATTGAAATAACGCGTAAAATAACCTTATTCAAATCAGTGAGGAATTCCCAGAATAAAAGATAATCTATGACAGACATACAAAAGAACAAATGAAAAGTTTTCATAATCATAATTATAGATGACACTTGCTAAAGTACCTGAATATTAGAAGAACGCTTACAATAGAAGATATCAAGCCACTCACTCAATAAGATATAAATACCTACCTTCAATTAGAATAATTTTTACTTTAACTTAAACTGAAATAAAGATCAGTCTCAAAAAGTACTCAAACTGTTTCTTGATCTTTGTTTCTACCTTTTATTTTATTACATTAACCATTATACAACATTTTACTTTTTGAATTTTGCTCTTTATTCTAAAGTTAAAATACGTATGTCTGAAAACATTGCTACTGAATCAACTGATGGTTCACCTCCTCAATCTTCATCTCCGGACTCTTCTTTGATGGCTCCTACTACTCAACTTGGTACTATGGCAAGTAAGTACGCGCATTCTGAAGCTACGCCTATGGAAGAAGATATTCCTCCTGTCTCACAAAAGCCTGAAGATATTGCTCGTAAAAGCCTTGAAATGATTAAGGATATGAAGAAACAAGCCTTATTGCTATTTGCTACCTATATGAATTCTAACAAGTCTGACCCGGATAGCCCTGAAACCTTGCAAGCTTTGTCTCTATATAGGGAATTTGAACAAAAGATTGTCGCTGCCAAAGAAGCTCATAAGTCTATGACTTCATTATTTGAAGAAAGACAAGATGCAAAAGACCTTGGTAACAATCTTGGTTTAGTACGTTTAGTGGTTCCAAACGATCTTCCTGTGTTGCAACTCCGTGGTGAAACTTTATGGAGAAAGAAGGCAGACCCTTTTGACTCGGCCTATGACTTTTGCAATACGTTCGAAACTGTACTTCATGCCCATGGTCTATCTCTCAATTCAAATTGGGAACGTCTGCTGCCATTGTGTATGAATCCAGAACAAGTATCCTGGTGTAGAGAAGCTTTGATGGATAAACGTTACACTTGGAAGGAAGTCCGCCCCATTGTTCTCGATCACTTTGACACACCATACAGAAAGTTTCTTTTAATGGTCGAGGTTGGTTCCATGCGTCAAGCCCCCTATGAAAGTAACAGAGAGTATTCAAACCGATTTCAAAAAATGCGAAGAGAAGCTGGTATGGAGGATGGAACTCAATTAGCTGTCACCTATTTCGCTTCCTTGAAGCCATCTGTCAAAACTGTAGCACAAGTGGCCATCTCTTCTCACCTCGGTGCTAAACTCCCTGGTTCAATCAACCAAATAATTGATTTGGTCCTTGCCTCGGGTGAGGATTCTGCTTTCTCTATCAAGAACCCGCACAAGCGTGGAAGACTAACTGATGAAGAACAAAGTTCTCGTGGTTCTCTTGGTACGACTAGTAAAGTTTCATCTGGAACTAATAAAGTCATCAACTTTGTCAAGTCAAATAATTCAAATCTCAATAAGGGTACTAATAAGCCTAAACCTTGTATGTATTGTGGTAAAGAATGGAACAAAGGCCACCGCTGTGAAGAATTTAAAGAGGCTAAGAAATCTTCTAATAATGCCAAGGCAAAAGAAGGATTTTCTCTCTCTCGCGTCAACCGTATGGCGATCCGTTCAAATACCAATGAAGATTCTGAAAATGATGAAGATGTAAACAACGGTCATCTAAACCGTATGGCTCTTGATTGAAAATTAAGAAATAAAGACATAACTGTTACTCGTGATTTTAAACTGACTAAAGATGATTCTATAAGCTTTCCTATCCTTGTAAATAATGTAAAAGCAATGACTATCTTAGATACAGGCGCAAATTTTTCGTCAATTAATAAAAAGTTTTGTCTAGAACATAATTTTCCTATTGTTCCATCTAAGGAAAAAGATGTAATAAAATTGGCTGATTCTGAATCTACTATTACACGAATTGGTACAATTGAATTAAACATCAGATGTAATGAAAAAAATTATACTCATAACTTCGAAGTAATGAACTTAACAAATGATCATGACATGAGTATAGGTACAGATTTTATGACTAAACTTGGAATCGGTCTTACTGGTTTACCATACAAATGGGATACTGATGAAGTAGACAATATTCAAGCTGCACAATCTAAATATAGTGACAATAGTGAGCTCTTAGAAGAAGTAGATAAGGAAATGTCAGAACTTGAAGACTGCCCCGCAGGAACTCCTGAACAATTTCAATCTGCTATAAATGATATTAAACCATTGATTCAATTAAATCAAGGCATACCTAAAGGTTCTTTTTGTACAATTCCAGAATCTGTTGTCTCAATTGAAACTCCAGAAAATGTAACATCTTATCGAAGTCCTTACCCGATCGCTTTAGTGTATCATCAAGTTGTACAGGATCAGATTAATGAATGGCTGGATAATGGTGTCATAAAACGTGCTCCTGCTAACACTGAATGGAATTCGGCTTTAACTGTAGTAAAAAAGACAAATGCCAAGGGAGAAATAACTGGTTATCGTGTATGCCATGATCCTAGACATATTAATGCTCTTTTATCTTCTATTGATCGAATGCCTTTACCAAAAATATCTGAACTCTTTGAAGAATTAAAAGGAGCTTCAGTATATTCCACTTTGGATCTTAAATCCGCATTTAACTCTTTAAGGTTGCGAGAGGATCATGCTCATAAATTAGCATTCTCATGGAATAATGTACAATACGTGCCAATTGGTACTCCATTTGGTTTAAAACACGTATCTAGTGTGATGCAAAGAACAATGAGTATAGCACTTGAGAATATGCCCTTTGCTAGATGCTTTATCGATGATATAGTAGTCGCATCTACTTCAATTGAAGAACATAAACTACATTTAAAAGCAGTAATAAATAAGCTGACCAAAGTAAATCTCAAATTAAATCCTGATAAATGTAAATTCTTTCAAAATAAGATTAATTTACTTGGTTTTAGAATATCGCCTAAAGGTGTATCTCTTGACGTTCGTAAAGTTGCTAATGTACAAGATTTCCCTATACCTAAAACAGGAAAGGATATCATGAAGTATTGTGGTCTCATAAATTACTTCCGACCTCTTATCCCTAAAGCGTCCACACTCTTGGCTCCGCTGGATGCATTGAGGAATGAAAAATCACTTGAAAAATTATGGAACAGTAAACATCAAACATGCTTTGATAATCTTAAAAAGGTACTTTTGGAAGGTACAATCTTAGCCTATCCTGATTTAAATCGTCCTTTCTGTGTTGCCACTGATGCTTCTAACGTTGGTGTAGGTGTTGTTCTCTATCAAGTGATTGATGGAAAAATAAAATATATTTCCATGATGGCGAAAAGTCTCTCTAAAAGTGAACGTCACTATTCAGCTACTAAGCGTGAATTATTAGCAGTAGTCTATGCATTAAAAAAGTTCCATAAATATCTCTGGGGTAATCACTTCACTCTATACACGGATCATAAAGCATTGACCTATCTTCACACGCAAAAAATAGCAAACGTAATGCTGATCAATTGGCTGGATACTTTATTAAAGTATGATTTTAAAGTCGTTCATCTGCCAGGAATAGATAATATCTTACCTGATACACTTTCTCGTCTCTATGAAATTGAGAATCCTGTCAATGAACTGGGAGGGGATAATGCTCGTCTGCTTAACAGAACAGCTATAAAATTACCTAGTATTAATGACGGTGAATACATAACACCAGCGGATTCAGAAGAACGTAAAGAACTTCTTCTTAAAGAACATCTAAAAGGACACTTTGGTTCTGATGCAATCTACCATGCTTTAAAACGTAAAGGTATCTACTGGAATAATCTAAAAGAAGAAGCAGTAGAATTAGTAAAAAGTTGTGTACCCTGTCAACAATTTAACATAATCAAAAAAGGTTATAACCCTTTAAGACCTATAACAGCCACATTACCTGGTGATAGTTGGGGTATCGATTTAGCTGGTCCCATGAAAACTTCCTTGAATGGCAACAATTACTTACTGATTATGGTTGACATTGCTACTCGTTACTGCATATTGAAACCTATCCCTGATAAACAATCTATGACAATTGTAAAAACATTAATCGATGTATTCTCGCATTATGGTTTTCCTCGTGTACTCCAATCTGATAATGGTGGTGAATTTGTAAATGAGCTTATGCAATTACTTGCTGAAAATGCTGGTTATGATCATAGACTCATATCTAGTTACCATCCCAGAGCTAATGGTGTAAGTGAACGTTGGGTACAAAGTGCTGTAAAAGCCATAAAGAAACAAGTCGAAGGTGCTAAAGCAGACTGGGATTTATATGTTCCTTCTACACAACTCTACCTAAATAGCAAATATAATGAACGTACTAAGACGCCACCCTTCACTTTAATGTTCGGTCGTAATCCAAATGACTTTGAAGATTTCAGTCAGGAAAAAGATGAAGCAACTAAGGAAGAATTAAATGCAGAACTTTTAAAAAATATAAAAAAGATGACAGAAATTGTATTTCCTGCTATACACGAAAGAACAAAAATAATAACAAACAAACAAAAGGAAAAATTTGATGCGTCACATAAACTTGTATCAATCCCCGAAAATAGTTATGTAATGGTAACAGTAAATTATAAAACAAATAAGCTTGATGCTCCATATGAGGGACCTTATAAAGTTAAAAGGATCACCCAAGGTGGATCATATGTGCTTGAAGATGAAAAGGGAGATTTATTACCTAAAAACTACCCACCATCTGCACTCAAGATGATATCACAGGATGAAGTAATATCCTCAAATAAATTCTATCAAGTTGAAGCCATCTTAACACATAAAAAAGTTAAAGGAAAATATATTTATAAGTGTAGATGGAAAGGTTATGATGAGAGTGAAGATACTTGGGAACCTGCATCTCACTTTGCAGATCTTAAATTCATAACTGAATATTGGCAAAGAATTGGTATTGTCCCTGAAGACATAAAAACAAAATATAAAATTCTTGATAAAAAAGAAAAGTCAAATAATACAAATAAGGAATCTAATCCTCAGTCAAGTAAACGTAAAATACCAACAGACTTAAAAGAAACCAGCTACTCTTCCACAACAATTAATGAGAAGAATAAGAGCCAAGGTAGACCTAAAAGATCTAAACGGTATTGATCATACCTGGGAGGGGATTATGTTGTAGAACAGTAACTGATCGTAGTAGACATTGATAAATATAAGTCTTAATACAAGATCATAATTAAATAAAATAAAAATATAAGTTTATTTAAATAAGATCATACAATCAATTCCAATTAAACATATTCTTTTAGAATATGCTTTGTATTAATAAGAGTTCTTTGATAAGAAGAAGTATCAACTAAAATAACAAGATCCAATCCAATATCAGGAATATTGCTAATCTTTCACATAATTGAAATAACGCGTAAAATAACCTTATTCAAATCAGTGAGGAATTCCCAGAATAAAAGATAATCTATGACAGACATACAAAAGAACAAATGAAAAGTTTTCATAATCATAATTATAGATGACACTTGCTAAAGTACCTGAATATTAGAAGAACGCTTACAATAGAAGATATCAAGCCACTCACTCAATAAGATATAAATACCTACCTTCAATTAGAATAATTTTTACTTTAACTTAAACTGAAATAAAGATCAGTCTCAAAAAGTACTCAAACTGTTTCTTGATCTTTGTTTCTACCTTTTATTTTATTACATTAACCATTATACAACATTTCCCATTGAATCCCCCCTTTTGTTTTTACCCTATTCACTATAACAAAGTACTAGCCTTATATGTTTAAGAAAATAAGCAACTGTAAAAACGAAACTCTGAGATCTCGAACACGCCTAGTTCGTACGACAGCAGATATTTCTAGAGTAACAAGGATCTCTAAATGGACAATCAACAGGAGAAAGAGGGAAGAAAGAAACTTAATGTCTTGTGATCATGAAGGTATTCCGCTATTAGCCTGAAAAGTTATTAGTTCAGTCATCAACCTAGAGCTTGGACTGTTGTAGAACAGCGTCTGATCATAACGGACATTGAATAATCACAACTAAAAGAAGTATATTAAAACTGATAAATCTTTATCAAATAAAATATATTCTTCTTCTTTTTTATATAAAACTATCACTATTAGATTCATCCTATAAAGTAAACATGAACAATAAATAAGTCATGACCTTTATTATTCATCATTTCTGTAAATGAATAATAATGGATCAGGTACCTAGTCAACTATGATCTGACTGGAGGCATTTCATATAAATATATCTTTCCTCTCAATGAAGACGGGACAATTCTCCCAGATCAGTTAAAGAACAATAAGATCTATAAAACAACGAATTAAAAATTTTCATAATCGATTCAGTGATCATTCTTCAATCAAACATGTCAATTATTGGATCTACGCTCATAACAACTCATTTACCCGCCAACTGATAGAAGAATATAAATAGTAGACTTTGTAATGATTTCTTTTTAATAATTAAGATTGTCTTAAATAAAGTTCAGTCTCAAAAAGTATTCTTTGGTTTTTATCGCTACCTTAATTACTTTACCAGAACATAACATGGACAAGGTCCGCTACACACAGTTCCTGATGCTCAGCACATTTTGAGGACCTTAAGATACAGTGTTAGCAGACTGTCAGTCTAAAGGCACTGTAGGAAGCTAGATTTTGAGTCTGGAAGTAAGGAATCGAAGAATTTCATCAGCTGTATTAGCCGGAAAAAGCGATGAATGTGGTATCATGACAAGCCATTGTATACAATAGAGGGCTGGAAGTCTGCTATCTTTAGCAATGAAACAAATATGAACATTATGGATGCAGATAGTATACACTAATATTGAAAGCAAGTCGAGCAACCTGAGCGATTTTTTCACGGTGATCAAACAATGAAGCATGCTGGCTGCTCTGTTATGTTTTAAGGCTGTATTAGATATTGAGGACCAGAATATGTGTGTCAGGTATACGATGGTATAATGAACTCATAAATATACACATATATTTCGCTTACTTCATACCACAAAAGCCTAGCGTATAGTGGTCTAAAACGTCGTAATCTCTCGTTTCAGTATGACAATGACACAAGGCACAAGTCAACGCATGTCATAAACTCAATATTTGATAACAGCGCTTCTGTGCTACAAGTTTAGCCGCCACTAATCCCGGCCTAAGTCCGCTTAAGCATGCCAGGTGGCAATTGATGGCAAAGGTATGATGATACGACACTAGATCAAAAAGGGTCGATGATCTTTGGAAAAGAATAGTTAAAGAGCCGGGTTCTTTTACTGAAAATGATATACACGCATATTATTAGCATATGCAAAGAAGAATATCCGATAATATCAAGAGATGAGATGATTATATAAAGTCTAAGATTTTAGCCACTTTTGCGGTTTTTAGAAAATATAAGATTTTATAAATTCAAAGCACGCTTATCGCTCAGTTTTAACAATGTCATGCTTAGAACATACATAGATTACAATGACTAGTATATCCTCCTTCTAGTACAGTTTCATGACTATTGCAATTACCATGAGCAGGTAATGGTAGTTAAAAGCTAAAAAAAAGTTTTGTGCACCATTTTGTCCGCTACTGTATATATGATATACAGTCAAATTATTAATTTTAAGAATCTTTTGAGTGATCTCACACGACATTAAGGAAATTATTAGAGTAAATACGACATAGCCCCCCACCAGTGTGAGATTACGGTAAAAAATGTGACTTGTTTTGAAAATCACTATTTTTTTTTTTTTTTTTTTTTTTTTTTTTTGTTTTGATGTACTTTATGAAGAGGAATTTCACAATTTCTTGCTGTTACGAGTAGCAGCAACTGACACATTTGGAGTGGAATGTCTGTTTTGTTTATCACGACGAGCTTTTTTGGACTGACGCGATATCGTGTGAGGATACGAACGTTTAGAATTATGGTTGGTGGAATGTATAGCAACACCAGCCAAATTAGAATTATCATCATCTAGAGATACAGACTTCATCATAGTGCTAATCGTACCAGATGGATTAGTCTTGAGGACCTCAGAAGAAGATGGAGAATTTGTGATTTTAGAGTTTTTAGGAGGAACATACTTTTGTCCCATGTTTTTCCAATATTTACGTAAAATGTCTGGATCATTGAATTTATCAGCTGTTAGCCATTCATCCCATTCACTGCTGTAGTTTTTCCAACGCACAAGGTACTCACGGTTTTTTGGAGGACCTCGGTGATTAAGAACTGCTTCGACTTCATAGTTTTGGATTTCATTTCCTTCATCGTCGAGTTCAATAATCTCTTCATTGGAAATTAACTTTAGCTCAGTAGTGGTATAAGAACGAGGCATCAGGACACCAGTTTCATCACGTAAGATATAGGCATTACCTTGATTCTTACGCAAAGCTGTAAATGGCCCTTCATAAGCTGGAGCAAGTTGACCGGATTTAGTTGGAATACGAACCATGACATGAGAGCCAGGTGCATAATCAGCTAATCGGTGTGTGTCATTAAATTTTGCTTGTTCAAGTTCAACTTGAGCTTTCGTTTTAGCAGTAATAGCAGGAAAAACAATATCAGTCATATAGTCGATACGTTTCATTAATTCTTCATGCGACATAGGTGGTTTACCCTTGACTTCCTTAAGCTTGTCTTTATCAGATCTAAAGCCATAAGGTTCAATCATTTTACGTGCGAACATGAGAGAGAAAGGTGTAGAGTTTAGACGCTTAGATATACGGTTATTCATTGCAAGTTGAATGGAAGGAAGGAATTCATCCCAGTCATTGCCAACACCATTAGTAGATTTAGCGAGTAATTTTTTAACAGTTTGAACAAAGCGTTCACTTAAACCATTAGCAGAAGGATGCAAAGGAGTAATAAATCGATGATCATAACCCATAGCATTAGCTAAATCTTTAGAGAGAGAATTCTTAAATTCAGTCCCATTATCGCTTTGGAGTTTTGTAGGAAAACCCATTATACAAAAGACATCGATCAGTGCACGTAAAATTGTATCTGCTTTTTTATCGGGCAAGGCACGAAGTATACAGAACCGTGTACAGCCGTCTATGATAACCATAAAATAATTATTATTAGATGTTGAAGTGGTGTGCATAGGACCACCTAAATCGATAGCGTAATGATCACCAGGATAATAACTGTATATACTACGCAGAGGGTGATATCCCTTTTTCTCGATATTATGTTTCATGCATTCATTACATTGTCTGACAAACTTCACACAGTCAGATATTAGATTTGGCCAATGAATACCCTCATTGTGAAGACGTTTAACCATTTGCTCTGCACCGTAATGACCAACTTTGTTGTGGGCATCTGTCATTAACTCACGATGTTCAGAATCTGGGGGCACAAAATAGTCCTTGAAAACTGAATGAGCAGACTGAACATAAAAGATGTTTTTGTCGTGAAGCCGATTAAAGTCATTATACTCATTAGAGTCATTAAATTTTCTGTTAAAAGAATGGAAATTACTAGAAATGTCTAAATTTCTGTTGTAATTAACAATGTCGTCACTATGTGTGGCTGGGTAGACGTACGGTTGTGCATCTGAGGTCGTGGGCTTGTGGTCCACTAGAATAACGTTAATAGAAACGTTATGTTTGACATGAGCTCTATGTCTTTTCTTATTATTAATATCATTAGAAGTAGCGTAATTACTACGAAAGGAAGCAATTCTTTTTCCTTCATTAAGATCTTGTTCATGTTCAACCGGCTCTTTTGGTGGGTATAGCCTAGAGAGTTTATCGGGAAGGATATTATCTAATCCTCGAACATGAACCACATTAAAATTATAGTCAAGAATAACGTCAAGCCATTTAATAAGCATACTATTGGCATTCTTTTGGGAATGAATATAGCATAAAGCTTTATGGTCAGTATATAATGTAAATCGTGTGCCCCAAATAAATTTGTGAAATTGGGTTAAGGCATAAACTACACCAAGCAATTCACGCATTGTAACACTGTAACGTTTTTCACTTCTTGATAGAGAACGAGACATAAAACCAATGTATTTTTTGATTTTAGACATTTCGCCATTAGATTGAGTCACTTCGAACTCTTGATATAAACAACAACCAGTGCCAAAATCTGAAGAATCAGTGGCTATGCAAAAAGGACGTGACAAATCCGGGTGTGATAAAACGAATTCGGATGACAAGATACGTTTTATGCTGTCAAAATGCATCTGGTGTGTAGAAGTCCAAATAAAGGGACCATTAATTTTCTCATCATGAGAACGTAAAGCATCCAAAGGAGCCATTAAAAATGAAGCATTAGGAGTATGCTGTCTAAAATAATTTACAAATCCTAAGAAACTTTGAACTTGCTTCTGAGTAGTCGGTCTCGGCCATTCATGAATGTTCGTAAGTTTACGGGTATCAATTTTCTTTCCCTCAGCGGAGATACAATAACCCAAAAGATAAACAGCAGATTTTGCGAGGTAAGTTTTTTCAAAATTAACTCTTAAATTTGCATTTGTAAGGATTTGTAGAACTTTCTTTACATGAAGGAAATGTGCATGCATGGATGAACTGAAAACACAGATATCGTCCACGAAACACTTCACATAAGGCAAGTCCTTAAACAAATTTAACATTATACGAGAAAATAACTGACTGATTGTAGAAATACCAAAGGGAGCACCTCGGTACATGTATTGTAAATTATTAGGAGCAGTAAATGTAGTCTTATGTTGATCAGGGCCAAAAACAGGGAACTGATTGAACGCTGATTTAAGGTCCAGTGTGGAAAAGACAACTGCATCAGTCATTGAGTTAAAAATGTCATTAATTAGTGGAAGTTGATGATTATCCACTGGTAAAACCTTATTTAACATACGAGGATCTAAAACTAATCTAATTTTATCTGTCTTAGTGCCATCAAGGTTTTTCTTAAACGTTACGGTCATTGGTAAATTCCATGCAGAAGGTTTTGCGGGGACAATGATACCGTCATCGAGCCAACTATTAATTATTTCCATCACTTTAGGTTGAACCGAATAAGGAATGGGATATTGTTTTACATTAGCAACATAGTTTTCAGGAGTAGGTAAATACAAAACCGCGTCCTTTATGTTACATAACGTGTTCTTATTTAGTTTTTTGTTAGCTTCGACATACGATTTAATAGCCAGATCAAACGTTTTTTGCTCTTTATCAGTACCAGCACGAGAGATGTTAGGCTCATAGGCTTTGTCGACAATAGAATCATCAATTTCTTTTTCAGTACTCTTGTGTTTAACGGCTACATTCATTAAGTGGATAGAGAGTTTTGGTAAAAGATCTATACCGACTAGAATCTTATTTTCATAAGAGAGAATACTGTCATCAATGACATCAAATTTATGTTGGATTACATGATTAACATTGTCATACTCGACATTGACGAAATGAGCTGTTTGCATTCGCGGAATCGTCGAACCATTAGCAAGGATGAGATTACCGGGAACAGCGTGGAACTCAATATTATTATCATTAGCGAATTTTTTGTTCATAACAGAGACGTTAGCACCTGTATCAATGATACCGTAAGCGTTAACACCGTTAAGAGTTATTGGGGTAACAGGTGAAAAAGACACACTGTCAGAATTAAATGGATTGTCAATGTCTCCAACATTATTATTACGCAAGGCAAAAATCTTAACGTCATTAATGGTCTCAAAGTCAAAATGGTCAAATAAATAAGGCGTGATCAAAGATCTGTCAAATTCTTTATAAATTCTATCGTATTCGTCTTCAGAAGAAGAGTCGCAAGAGGGAGAATCAGAAATGATATTATTATTTTGACTAGAAGTGATAGAAGAGTGAAGATTATTAGTCCCGCTCTTATTAAGGTTTTGACAGGCAGTGTTAGGCTCGAGGGTTAACTCAAGGCTAGCAATAGCTTTGTCGGTATTACTTAAAGAGTTATTACTTACAGATCTGTTGTTGTGCTGATTGTTGTTTTTACGTTGATCGTAGCGTTTACGTTGAGCACAATTTTCAGCATGAGAAGTGGTGTACTTGGCAGATTCACAAAAAGTACAAATACCACGACGCTTGAGATCAGCAATTTTTTCATAAAAATCATTGTATTTTTTGTTGTTGTTATTGCTGTTGTTGTTATTGCTGTTGTTGTTATTGCTGTAGTTGTTGCTGTTGTTACTGCTGGTAGGAAAAGCCTTGACAGGAGTAATTCTTTCATTGATGGGTGGTGAAAAAGCTGCTAATTTTCTTTTTTTGTAATTTTCACTATTATCATTAGTAGGCTTCTTTACTTGTTCCCTCTGCATATCCTTTTGGATATACAGAAGAGAGCTTTCTAGATTGGCCATATTTTTCATTAAAATAGCTTCAAAGTTGTCCCAAGACATATTTAATGGCGAGGGAGCATTACAAGGAGCATGAATACTGTGACCTGGATGTGCAGGCTCAGTAGAAGGTAGATTTTTTGTATGGTTAGTAATTGTAGCCATAATAGTATCTTGAAACTTTGATGTGTAGAGTCTTGATACAAAAAGAGAATTGATGACATGGTTTTCAGTGAAAGGAACCTTGGCACCAACAGAAAAAAGACGAAAGTGGTGTAAAGCATCAGCCAAAGATTGATCAGGCCTTTGCTTGAAGTTGAGTAGCAGCTTCATCCATGTTTGAGGGGTGGTTTGAGAGGCAAGGTCAAATTTTTGTTGTAAAAGGGCCTTGGCATCATCCCAGGTAACTTTTCTTTTTAATTCAACAACTGACTTCTTGACATAGCGGCAAAACCAATCGTAGTGAAGATTATTATCGCAAGATTCAAAGCAAATTTCCAAGTTTGATAGCCAATGATCTTGAATTGAGACATTATGATCCCTGAAAGCTCTTTCGAACTCTCTAAGGAACATTTCTAAAGATGGCTCATTAGTAGCATTGTTATTATTTTTGTTACCCGAATGCTGAGTGAGTTGGTACATAGCACTTGCAGTTGGATTAACATTAAACTTGGGAAGTTCTTTGCTGGGAATATACATATTATTAATGTGATATGAGACAGGAGTCTCTTTTATCGCACTATTAAGGGAAATAATATTCACTTGATCAGCTATTAACTTATCAAAACGTTCTAAGGACTTTGTAGCGAAGGACAACTTTTTATCGTTGGACTCCAATCCCTCGAAATTGTTTTGCATTACGAATTGAATATTTTGGTCATTGATGCTGTCAATAATCTTCAACATGGCAGCTTTTTGACTATGAAGTTTGTTAATAAAATCCTCAGGTGAGAGGGTTTCAGCATTGTTGTTGGATGAAGAAGCTTCAGTCATAGTAGTGTCTTCTTCGTTGGTTGGATGGATCATATTATCGCTGGATGAGATGGATATCTTGTCCAACGAGTTGGCAACTTCATCTGGAGATGAGCTTGCTGGCGGTGGTTGTGGATTAGGTTCGACGTCAGAATTCATCGAAAAAAATGTGGAATAGGCGTCTTGTTCTCTCGATTAATAAAATTAACAAATAAATCAAATAATCGATGAGTCTCTTGAACCTCTTTATTGAGTAAGGACGAGAGAGAGAGCCCATTCAATACAAACTACGTCTTAGAATATAACAATATGATTTAGGGTCCGAGGTAGTACGGTATAAATTGTGTGGGCTGTTTATCGTACATAGCACGAAGTGCTATATATGATATACAGTCAAATTATTAATTTTAAGAATCTTTTGAGTGATCTCACACGACATTAAGGAAATTATTAGAGTAAATACGACAATATATTTATATGAAATGCCTCCAGTCAGATCAAAGTTGACTAGGTACCTGATCCATTATTATTCATTTACAGAAATGATGAATAATAAAGGTCATGACTTATTTATTGTTCATGTTTACTTTATAGGATGAATCTAATAGTGATAGTTTTATATAAAAAAGAAGAAGAATATATTTTATTTGATAAAGATTTAAATTATTATCTTCTATCAGTTTTAATATACAGTAGCGGACAAAACTGGTGCACAAAACTTTTTTTCAGCTTTTAACTACCATTACCTGCTCATGGTAATTGCAATAGTCATGAAACTGTACTAGAAGGAGGATATACTAGTCATTGTAATTTATGTATGTTCTAAGCATGACATTGTTAAAACTGAGCCATAAGCGTGCTTTGAATTTATAAAATCTTATATTTTCTAAAAACCGCAAAAGTGGCTAAAATCTTAGACTTTATATAATCATCTCATCTCTTGATATTATCGGATATTCTTCTTTGCATATGCTAATAATATGCGTGTATATCATTTTCAGTAAAAGAACCCGGCTCTTTAACTATTCTTTTCCAAAGATCATCGACCCTTTTTGATCTAGTGTCGTATCATCATACCTTTGCCATCAATTGCCACCTGGCATGCTTAAGCGGACTTAGGCCGGGATTAGTGGCGGCTAAACTTGTAGCACAGAAGCGCTGTTATCAAATATTGAGTTTATGACATGCGTTGACTTGTGCCTTGTGTCATTGTCATACTGAAACGAGAGATTACGACGTTTTAGACCACTATACGCTAGGCTTTTGTGGTATGAAGTAAGCGAAATATATGTGTATATTTATGAGTTCATTATACCATCGTATACCTGACACACATATTCTGGTCCTCAATATCTAATACAGCCTTAAAACATAACAGAGCAGCCAGCATGCTTCATTGTTTGATCACCGTGAAAAAATCGCTCAGGTTGCTCGACTTGCTTTCAATATTAGTGTATACTATCTGCATCCATAATGTTCATATTTGTTTCATTGCTAAAGATAGCAGACTTCCAGCCCTCTATAGTATACAATGGCTTGTTGTGATACCACATTCATCGCTTTTTCCGACTTATACAGCTGATGAAATTCTTCGATTCCTTACTTCCGGACTCAAAATCTAGCTTCCTACAGTGCCTTCAGACTGACAATTTGCTAATACTGTATCTTAAGGTCCTCAAAATGTGCTGAGCATCGGGAACTGTGTGTAACGGACCTTGTCCAAGCTTTAGGTTGGTGATTGAGCTAGTAACTTTTCAGACTAAAAGCGGAATACCTTCATGATCACAAGACATTAAGTTTCTTTCTTCCCTCTTTCTCCTGTTGATTGTCCATTTAGAGATTCTTGTTATTCTAGAAATATCTGCTGTCGTACGAACTAAGTGTATTCGAGATCTCAGAGTTTCGTTTTTACAGTTGCTTATTTTCTTAAACATATAAGGCTAGTACTTTGTTATAGTGAATAGGGTAAAAACAAAAGGGGGGATTCAATGGGAAATACAAAATAACTACGGTTTTATATATTTTTTAAGAGCTACTAAAATTCACTAATATGCTGTGAAATCTGAAAGCAAACGGGAGAGATATGGGGAAAATTGAAAGAAGGCTAGACAAGCACCACATTTTTGGCGAAAATTGAAATATGCAAAAAATCACTGAAAATGACCTTATGCCTGGGGATGTCCGGTACAGTTCCGGTTTACATAACATAATGTATATTTTGGACTGTCTTTCAGATGGTATATGCCACAAAAGTCGCAGACATATGGCGGAGATACAATGTTGATTTTAATTTTTGTGCACCAGTTTTGTCCGCTACTGTACTTCTTTTAGTTGTGATTATTCAATGTCCGTTATGATCAGACGCTGTTCTACAACACCTTTGTTTTTCTTTTTGGTTTCTTGACCGTTCTATTAGTTTGCATTGTTTGTTCTGTTTCCATAGCTTCGGGTTGACGTGTGACAACAGGCTGATGTGAAATCAATGGTTGTTGTGTGATTATGGGTTGATGCGTAATGATAGGTTGTGTAGTAGTAACATCATTTACTTTACCCTTGGCTTTCGTGGTTGATCTCCTAACTCTTTCTCGTGTGCCTTTGCTTGGTTTTTCGTATGGAATGCTTGTAGTGACTTCAGGTGGGTATTCTGGTCTTACAACTGCATATAAATCGTGTGTAAAGGCTGGTAAATAAGTTTCGCTTTGTGTGAGGAGTGCATTGAGATTGTGGGGTTGATTATTAATGGATTTGTTATATTTTTGGTTATTCGATTGACCATTACTTTCATTTTTGAAAGCAACCGAACCAACTAGTTTTTTGACTGGTTAGGTTGTTGTGTTTGAGGCTGTTGCGGGAGCGGTCTGTTATATTGCGGACGGTAAGTTTGATTATTAAAGTTATTTCTGTTTCGTCCTTGATTGCTATAGTCTTGTCTTCCGTAATTATTATCATTACGTTGGTAACCATTGTTATTATAAATATTATTATTGTAGTCGTTGTTGTTATAACCGTTATTGTTGTAATCGTTATTGTTATTTTGGTGTTGATTCTGATAATTATCATTGTAGCGAGTACGACGATTGTAATTTCTAACAGGGCTTTGATATTGCTGTTGATTACCCAATTCATTTCTGATGGTTTGTTGAATAAGATTGACCAGATCCTGTTGATGATTATGTTGACCAGGATATGTTCCATTGTTCCTTTGAACTTGATGAGGATAATTTTGAGCATGATAATTATTACGAGTGATTTCCAATGTTGATAGTTGGTTAGGACCAGTTACAATTTGAGGGTTAGGTATTACAGTATTAACCATTCCGTAAGGATGTACAGTGGGTGGAAAAAAGGTTCCAATGTTTTCGTCTCGCAACTTTAACGCTTTATAACTTTTGAAATACAAATGGTAACGACTCACAAAAACATGCATTTTGTAGCGCTTTTGCAGCTTATATTAGTGAAAAAAAATTTTGTTTGAACTGTTACACAATCGCGAATAAACTAACATTAAGTACAAAAACCAACATTGGAACCATTTTTCCACTACAACTCTAGATAACTTTATTTGTTATTTAATGGAATATTCACTAGAGCTTTTTAGCTGATTATGAGTCATACCATTCTGGCTATCGCCGAAAAAGACTATGTGACTTATAAAATTAATTTATCCCGGGTCAAAACTTTTTTTTTTCCTTTTCTTTCTTTACATAACAAAGATTTGGGGTATCACTACACATATGGTTCGCTCTCTCCCTAAAAACAAGCAAAAAAGCATCAAATCATTGGTTTTACAAGACAAGCCGTACTCAGTGATAATGGAACGTATTCCTAACTTAAAAAAATGTACTTCAAGTAGATATGCCAACAAGTTTTCTCCTAGTAGAGTAACAGCAAACCCTGGTAGAAAAGCTGTTCTACGCGTTACCACCAAGTCTTATATACGTAAGCAGACTGTTAATGGTACCCTCAAGACTGCGGAGGCTGTCCATAAGTACCTAGTATGCACTGGTCACAATATTAGCTACTCAGGTACCATTAAGGTTATGAAAAGCATGAACTTCCATGCTAAGATAAAGGTAAAAAAGCCTTTATTGACTAAGGTTCAGCAAACAAGACGACTAGCATGGGCGGAAGAGCATAAAAACTGGACAAGCGATGACTGGAGACGTATGGTATTAAGTGACGAAACAAAAGTCAACGTTTATGGGTCAGATGGTTGCAAATACGTTTGGAGTCGACCAGATGATAAACTTCAACCCCATCATCTCGACTTGACAGTTAAAGGAGGGGGTGTTAGCATTATGGTATGGGGTTGTATTACCTACGACGGGCCTGGTTATGCATGCTGGATTAGTGAAGGCACAATGAAGGCTTCTGATTATGTCGGGATTCTTAGTACAACTCTTATGGATAGCCTTGAACACTATGATTACAATCCTCAGGACATCTATTTTCAGCAGGATAACGATCCTAAACACACGTCAAAGCTAGCTAGGCAATGGTTCAAGGATAATAACTTCAACTGTAACCATAACTTCAACTGGCCTTCATAAAGTCCAGATCTAAACCCAATAGAGCACATCTAGCATCACCTTAAGCTCAAGTTAAGTGCATATGATACTAGGGCAAAAGGTGTGCATGAATTATGGGATCGTGTTGAAAAAGAATGGTCTACTTTTACAGCAGAAGACTGTAGGAGATACATAGACAGTATGCCCGATCGTTGTAGAGCTGTAATTGCTGCGAAGGGCGGTCATACGAGATATTAATAAAATAAAGCATGTAGTGGAAAAATGGTTCCAATGTTGGTTTTTGTACTTAATGTTAGTTTATTCCCGATTGTGTAACGATGCAAGCAAAATTTATTTTTCACTGATATAAGCTGCAAAAGCGCTACAAAATGCATGTTTTTATGGGTCGTTACCATTTGTATTTCAAAAGTTATAAAGCGTTAACGTTGCGAGACGAAAACATTGGAACCATTTTTCCACCCACTGTAAGTTAGAGATTGGGATTACTTGAGCAGGCCTTTCGTTTGCATCAATCAACTCTATATTATGATCATTTGATGGGTATCTCTGATGATAAACACCATCGTCATGATATATGAGAGCGTTGTTTACATTTCTTGGTATGAATGGGTTGTCAACCATTGCGATTTTGCGTGGACGATTTGCGTTCCACCATCCTTCTGCGTGGTTTAACCAATCTTGAAATGTTCTAGCACTGCTTTGTATACAAAATTGTTTGATATCCCTTAATAAGCCTGCGCGAAAGCGGCTTTCAATTACGGCCTCACTAGTGATGTTGGCCAAATCAGCGGCTTCACGTAATCTTGAAAGGAATATTTGAGGATGTTCTTGATCTCCTTGGATCATATCATTGAATTCCAATTCGTAATTCTGAATTAATTCAGGAGTAATATAGTGACTTTTCAAAAGTTCCATAGCTTCATCGTAAGTCACTTGAGGATGATCCTTGAGTATAGTTTTTTCAAAGTAGATTTTAGCAGCTCTACGTAACTGAGATTTGAGAATAGCGAGTTTGCGATTGTCACTATGAGTATTGCTGAGTATAAGGTAGGAATCCAGTAGCTCTTGGAAATGACGGAAGTCTTCGCCTTCATAGCCATAGAATTCGATTAATTTAGGACGATATCCTTGAATTTGGTTGCTGTTTTGCACCAACGCGATAGGTTCTGTAGTTGCCATTGTTGATTCGATTTTGAATAAGTTCTTTTGATTAGTTTGATTGATTTCTTGATTTGATTTAATTTCTTGATTAAATTCGATTTATTGATTTAATTCCCTCGTAGTGACCACCAAATGTAATTTTTTGTTGCTTCAATGGCTTGTAAGAGTTAACGGTTTTGAAATAAAGTAAAGTTGATGAAAATGGATAAAAAAAATAAGAGTTGGGTAGAGTATTGATATTAGGTTTGCTTGTAAGTGACCACCAGATCTTGTTAAGTAGATCAAACTTGTTTGTAATAAAGTAACTTGATAAGAGTATTAAAAGGTTTTACAATGAAGATAATTGGCTTCAAGGGACTTGTCTTGCTTGTGTTTTAAGAGTGTTATACCAAAAGATTCAGGGATAAAGATACTTGATTTATTGGATAAAATATATTTAAGATAAGTAAAGCTAAAATATATAAGTCAAGAGAAGTAAGTCAAGATAAGTGAAGTAAAATAAAAATAAAAGCTTGTCTATTTTATAGACAAAAGAAAATAAAGTTTGATTTTTGAAATAAGCTTTTCTTTTTGAAATAAGCTTTACTTTTTGAAATAAGGTTTGATTTTTGAAATAAGCTTCAATTTTTGAAATAAAGTTCAAAAATTGAACAAGGTTCAATATGGGGTAATCACTAGGCGCAATCGTCATGACTTGCTTCGTCACACTAGTGTTACTTAGTAGGTACTTGTGATTTGAGTATAAGGTTATAGAGTAGATTTGATGTATTTAGTTGTTGTTTGAAGTGTTTCGTAAGAGAAACTTGTTATTCTTGATATAAAGTTTAAGCGAAAGCTTGATATAGGTAGTGACCACCAGATCTTGTTTGTTAAGATCGATAAAAAGTGTGTTGTAAAATAAAAAGATAATATAAAAAGGGGTTCAAAGAGCTCAATGAAGAGTCTGAATATAAGATATAAGTGATTCTTTTATTGATATTGATAAGAATAAGAATAAAAATAAAAAAGGGTTTGTTGGATATTTATATAAAATTTGTTGCCTTGATTCTCCTTGTTGGATTAATTTTTCCTTTAACCGAAAGTTTTCGGTCTAACGACTCAAGTCATTTTGTTGACTCAAGTCGCCAAAACGACTTGCATCGGAAGGGATTTGTACGACCCGATTGCCGTTTTCGTCACACTAGGACTGAGTCCCTTCTTCCGCAAAAGTTACACCAACTGCGTCACAGTAGAATAAAAATGAGAAATACGAAAAAGAAAGAGCTGGAGAAGCTGGGCGTCGATCCCAGTGCCTCTCGCATGCTAAGCGAGCGCTCTACCATTTGAGCTACATCCCCACCTTTCTTTCGCTCTTCCGACCGTTACACAAGGTATAGTACGCGTAATCAACTTTGAACCCAAATATCTCTGCGAATACGATACATCCATCCACCGTTTTAACACCAAAATAATCGTCGTATTTTTCTCTACAAGTTATATTTTTTTCAACTCGATTGCTCTATTTTTCATCATTTTCGACATTTCCCATGTCTCAACAATCTGGCTCCCCCATTTCGCTCATCTCGCAAGATGGAGTTGCAAATGTCAACATTACAAACCCTTCTGACATGCAACAAGCTTTGCAATATTTATTGCACAACTTCCAAACCCTCCAGCAACGTGTTTCAACCCACGATGACTTGTTTGCTGAACTGACTGCTTTACGCAGTCAAAATGCTACTTTGAAGGCGAAAATCGCCTCACTCGAATCTCAACTCTCCGCTGGCGCTGACGTCAACAGTTCTTCCGCTTTTTCCTCTTTGGCTTCCGACCCGGCTACCATACGTGCGCCCCAAGATGCACCCCAAATGAACAAAGTAACCTATAGTGCTATTGCTGCCAAGGCTGCTGCTACTGCTACTGCTACTATCCCCTCTCGTCGCCCACCTAGCAAGAAGCGTAAGCTTGCTGCTAGTCGTACATTTATGCCAGTTGACCCTTCTGCTCCTCGTGGATTCGAGTACTTGTACTTGAATCGCAACCGCAAGCTGTCCCGTTCTGAAGTTCGCAGAAACCTCCGTTTGCTTGGTCTTGATCTTTCCCGTGTCTTGGACATCTGCTTCCCTGGCCCCAAGGTCATTGGTCTCTTGGTCCACGTTCAATACAAAGAAGAGGTGATCTCTCTTCTATCCACAGCCAAGGTTCCGTTGGTTGACGGTTTTGATCCATTGGATCCTGTCAACTTGGCGGATCCTGAGCTCCAGCATCTTTCATCGGCTGACAAGGCTAATGAATGTGCTGAGCTGCAGTTCACTCGCTGCTCCCGTGCTCTCTCTCGTCTTGGTGCTGGCCGTGCTCACCTGGTGGGTCCCATAGGTAAGTACTTTTGTTCTAAGGGTTGGATCGATGAGGACTCTTTGAGTCAGATTCTGTCTTCCCTTCCCTCTCCTCTTTCTGCTTCTCGTGGTCGTGACCCAGGCGCTGCTTTCCGTGGTGACACGGTCATGTCAGATGCTTTGGTCTCTGATTCCGCTAGTGCTGGATCACACTCATTATGAGTGAGGTCCAACACCTTTCTATAAACCTTTGGAACGCGAATGGTCTTCGGACCACGACCGTTCATGAGGTCTTGTCTCATTGTCTCTCCTCTACTCTCCTTTTTATTACCGAGACTTGGCTTCTTTCCCCTTCTCTTCTTCCTACTGACTGGATGCAGTATCATGTGTATGGTGTTCCTGTACCTTCGGCCAATCGTGGTTCGATGGGTGTTACTGCCCTGGTCTCTCCTTCTTGTCCCTTTCCTGTCTCTCAACTTCCTTCACCGAATCGGTATACCCTTTCGTTGAAGGTCGGACCCTTTCGCCTTCATTGTTTGTATGTACCTCCTCCTCTTTCTAACTCTGACTTTATTAATGTACTATCCTCTATTCCTTCTCTCCCCAATACTTTCATTTGTGGCGACTTTGAAAATAATTGGTTCCATTTCCCCTTGATCACTAATGCTATCCTCTAAGACGGTAGTCAGCAAAGATACCAGTGGACCTTGGTCGGCAATGCCTGCTCTATTGAACGACACTTGCGAAAAGCAAGCAAGCATTGCCTTCCAGTGATTACTGGCATGTTTCCTACGCCATATGAAATCCACTAACTTCCATGGCATCATCGATGCTGTGCGGTGACGACTAGTCACTCCTCGTTTGATACCATTCCAGGTGCCTAGTAGCAGGCTGTTAGCATAGTTTAAGGATTCTACGGTTTACACAAGTACATACCTTCAATAGTATTAGTACAAGCACCTGTCTTCGGATCACGGAACGTTTTTGAGTGATTGACCGTTTCAACAATCAAGTTTCGGCTTGGATCACTGTCAATCCCTTTATAGCCTTTCCAGCAATCTACCATAACATGGGAGCCTGTCATCAATGATTAGGTGCACTGATCATCTAGCATATACATATTCTAATCATTACCATCCTTTACGAATGTATCGATTATTAACTTCAAGGTATTTTGATTGCGGTTAGGTACCGTCAACAAGAACACCTTACGCTCGGGCGTACGCTCTACACCCCCAACAACCCAAACACCATCTACCCTCTTTCCCTTATTATATTTTCGCTTGCCAAACTTACTTTCGTCTATTTCAACGACAATTGGCTGCCCATCACTGTTAACTCCACCTAAGTATGACTTGTTAATCACATACTCTGATGTAAACAAAGCATCACGTACCGACTTGTACATCTTCAATTCGCAGATCTGCCTCCATTATTTGGTATATGTCCTTAATAATGCTGCGGACCGTTGGCAGACTAAGACCAGTCATGGTAGATATTGTTCCATTTGGAACTTGTAATAGAAAGAGGTACACTACCAATAGTGTTTGGTGGATGATGGACTTGCGACCTTGGAAAAAGGAGCCGTCCAGGTAAGAAATACGGCTACGACCGCACGCACAGTTCCTTGAGCCACATCGCCAAAAGAATCCATCTCGGCTTGACTGGTTCAAGCGCATTTCAGAACCTTCTTTACACTTGCGTGTAGAAAAAAAAGCGCCATTTTCCTTTAAATAACTTATACCAGTTGCCTTTAGTTACGTTCCCTCCCATTTAAAAACGAACTTACTTTATGGTACAGTCAGCCGTCATAGTTTTTTCGGCAATATAGGCAAGAGTTGGCATGTTGTTAGCAGCGTTGGAAGACATGAGGTTTTTATGAAATGGAGAAACAGATGAAGGAAAGAAAAAAAAACAAAAAGCATCTCTTTTTATTTTTTTACAAGCTTTGTTATCATTCCGAGAACAGCCGATAGATACGAAGCATCTCCGCAACGGAAGCTCGTTTTGCCGTAGTGAGATGACAAAAGTTTTCCCGAAACTCTTGAGATTTTGAAAAAAAAATGCTAAGTAACTTAGAGTAAAAGTAATGCAAAAAGTAGACGACAATGTATGAGCATCTACAGGGTGGTGACCTCACTGGTGATGCATTGGTCTCTCCTCGTGGTGCTGCTATGGCTCGCTGGCTTGCTGATCACTCCTTGACCGTTCTGAACGGCCCACTGGCTCATGGTATTCCTACCTGGGTCGGGTTTCGTGATGATCGAGAGATGAGTAGCATCATTGACATGTTTTTAACCAACGCGTCATTGATGTCTCCTCGCCTTGACATCGCGTCTGACTTGTCTCTTGGTTCTGACCATCGTCTACTAACGCTGTCTTTTTCTTTTGCTCAGTCAAGTGCCTCTGAGTCATTGACTGATACTACTGATGCTACTATTCATCCTCGTCGATTATGGAACTTGTCTCGCCTTGGTGAACCTGATCCATGTCAACTCTATCAAGATACCTTTTGTACGTCCTCTGCTCCATTGCTTTCTCAACTGAAGAGGTTGGTTCAACACCCTCCTTCTTCACGTCCGCCAATTGACGACCTCAACGCGTCGCTCAACAACATCATCTACAGCTCTCTTGACTCTTCTGTCGGTGACCGACCTCCACGTCCATCGCATTGGAAAAAGTACTGGACGCAACAACTTCAAGATACTGCTGATTTCCGCAACAGATGTTACCGTAGATGGCGTCGTGCCTTTGGTATTGACAAAGTCTATTGGTGGCATCAACATCAACAAGCCAACGTCTCCTTTCGTCAAGCTGTGGCCAATGCCAAACGTCTCTCTTGGCAAGCATTCTGTAAGTCTTTAGAAACTGACTTTACCAAAGCGATATCAAAAGTCAAGCAACTCAAACGACGACATCAGTCATCATCGTCATTTTCTCATCCTGATGGTCCATCTAAGGCAGTGGAGGTAATGGCTAGTCACTTGGCTTCGGTCTTTGATGGCAGTCTTCTACCTTCCACTCGTCCACCTTCTCCTCCATCTTCATCCTCTCTTGGTTTGCCTCTTGGTCTACATGGTTCGTCTCCTTCTGGTACGTCTCCCTCTGGTTCCTCTGGTTCCTCTGGTCCTCCTGGTTCAAGTCACTCATTATTCGCTCCTTTAACAATCCATATGTATATCGGTCAGCTCCCTACTCGTAAAGCTCCTGGTGCTGATCACATCAAGGCCGAGATGCTCAAGCCGATCAGTACTGACCTCTCCCACTTGCTGTCTTGGTTCTTTTCCCTATGCTGTCAATGGTCTTACGTTCCTTCTCTCTGGCGGCATGCTCAAGTCTATCCAATCTTCAAGAAAGGTGATCCTTCGCTGCCGTCCAACTATCGACCGATCTCACTGACCTCGGTGTTTAGAAAGCTCCTTGAGCTTAGTCTTGCTCCATGGCTCGCCTCGGTGTCGGCTCGACTTGATCTGGCTCAAGGTGGCTTTCGTCCTCGTCGCTCAGCTCTTGACCAAGCCCTATGTCTTCATGAGCTGATGCAGTCCTATTATCGTCGTTCACATCGTTTTCCTGTGGTTGCATTCCTGGATATCAAGTCGGCGTACGATACCGTCGACCGGCGTGTTATCTGGGATGCTCTCTCTCGTTCTGGTGCTGGTTCGTCTCCTTGTCTTCCTCTCTTGGTCCATCTCTTTGATGATGTCTCGGTGTCTGTCCTGGTGTCAAACCATTCTTCTGCTGCTTTCTCTCCTGTCACCGGTGTCTTGCAAGGTTCTGTTCTCAGTCCTCACTTGTACTCGGTGTACATCAATACTCTTCCTGCTTTACTTCGTCAAGTCGCTGCTCCTGCCACCCATTTGGTTCCCTCCTCTGGTCGCTCCGATGCTGGTATGGTCCCAGTCAACTCTCTCCTCTTTGCTGACGATGTCGCAGTCATTGGCTCGGCAAAGTCAGTCAAAGAGATGCTCAAGCTCTGTGAGGATCACTCGTTGTCTCTTGGATATCGCTGGAATCCTCTGAAGTGTGCGGTGCTCAACCACCCCACTTCCTCTTCATCGTCATCTGGTTCAACCCAATTAAGCCTTTATGGTACTTCACTGCCCTTGGTCGACAAGTTTGTATACCTTGGTATGCCTTTCGTCAAGACTGGTCTCTCTGCTGCTTCGGTGCTTCCTCTTCGTTCTCCTGGTGTCCTTCAACTGATGGGAATTCTTAACAAGATTGGCGTGAATCGTCAAGGCTTTTCTCTTCTCTTGTGTGCTCGGATCTATGCTACCTTTGTCAGACCCAAGTTCGAGTACGGCCTTGCGATCTCAAAGTTTACCACTGCTCAAGCCAAAGAAATCGACCGCTTACAAGACCGATGCCTTCGTATTATGGTCGGTGGTCATGCCACCTCCTCTACGTTGGTTATCAAACATATGACAACCTTGCCGTCTATGCACCACCACATAGATGTGCTTACAACTCGTTTCTGCCTTCGTGCTCGCTCGCTTCCTGGTTCTTGCTTGCTGTCTCTCCTGTCGTCAACGCTGCCTGTCTCTCGAATCAAGATCCATCTTGACAAGAATCCGCTCTTCTTGGCTTTGCCTTCTCCTCCTCCATCCTCCGATGCTCGGCTCAAGACCTTCTTTCGCCAGTATCGTGAGCGTCAAGTCATCTCTCTCGTCACCTCCACTACTCAGGTTCTCCTACGCGCATGTCGCCCTGCTCTGGTGGTTGATCCCATCCTATACGTTCCTGCAACCCGTGCAGAACGCTCTCTCTTGGTTCGTTGGCGTCTTGGTTGGTTACCAGGTAAGCCTGAAGACTGTCCTTGTGGACGTGATCGTCGTTCCCGTCGCCACTTTCTTGAGTGCGATTTGATACCGTCTTTCCTCTGGTCTGATCTGCCTCGCTGTCCTCCTGGGTCTTATCCCATTGACTTTGCTCTTTCCTCGTTGCCTCTTGGCCGTTCAGCTAGCTGTCCTCCTTGGTGGTCTTCCCTGCTTCTTATGCTTTGGCATATACAACGTCTCTGCCGTCCTGATAGCTTCTATGCTATTGACTCTTCCCCTGGTGCCTTATGGTATTCTAGCTCTTCTCGTAGCCCTGACTGAAACCCTTCTTTGTCTGTCTCCTGCTGATCCCCCACGGAAGTAAAGCCATCAAAGTTCCTTACCGTTGGGTTGTGACAGTAGGTCAGCTAAGTTGTGGAAGTAGGCAGTCAATCTGATCTTTTGCTTTGTCTTTTTTTTGGAGTTTTTCTGTTTCTCAGGCTCCTTTTTTTGTACCTTATTCTTTTTCTTTGTACTTGAAGATGCAACAATGACTTTTTAGTCGCCTGCAATATATCTTCGTTATTTAATAAAAACAAAATCTTTAACCTGAGCTACATCCCCCGACCGACCACCTTTCTTTCGCTCTTCCGACCGTTACACAAGGTATAGTACGCGTAATCAACTTTGAACTCAAATATCTCTGCGAATACGATACATCCATCCACCGTTTTAACACCAAAATAATCGTCGTATTTTTCTCTACAAACTATATTTTTTTCAACTCGATTGCTGTATTTTTCATCATTTTCGACATTTCCCATGTCTCAACAATCTGGCTCCCCCATTTCGCTCATCTCGCAAGATGGAGTTGCAAATGTCAACATTACAAACCCTTCTGACATGCAACAAGCTTTGCAATATTTATTGCACAACTTTGAAACCCTCCAGCAACGTGTTTCAACACATGATGACTTGTTTGCTGAACTGACTGCTTTACGCAGTGAAAATGCTAATTTGAAGGCGAAAATCGCCTCGCTTGAAGCTCAAATCTCCGCTGGCGCTGACGTCAACCGTTCTTCCGCTTTATCTCCTTTGGTTTCCGACTCGGAATCCATACGTGCACCCCAAGTTGCATCTCCAATCAACAAAGCAAGCTATGGTGCTATTGCTGCCAAGGCTGCTGCTACTACTGCTACTACCACCCGTCGCCCACCTAGCAAGAAGCGAAAGCTTGCTGCTAGTCGTCCATTCCAACCAGTTGACCCTTCTGCTCCTCGTGGTTTTGAATACCTGTACCTGCATCGAAACCGCAAGCTGTCCCGTGCTGAAATTAGACGCAACCTGCGTTTACTTGGTCTTGATCTTTCCCGTGTTTTGGACATCTGCTTTCCTGGCCCAAAGGCCATTGGTCTCCTGATCCATGTTCTTTACAAAGAAGAGGTGATCTCCCTTCTTTCTGCTGCCAAGGTTCCGTTGGTTGACGGTTTCGATCCCTTGGATCCTGTCAACTTGGCGGATCCTGAGCTCCAGCATCTTTCATCGGCTGACAAGGCTAATGAATGTGCTGAGCTCCAGTTCACTCGCTGCTCCCGTGCTCTCTCTCGTCTTGGTGCTGGCCGTGCTCACCTGGTGGGTCCCATAGGTAAGTACTTTTCTTCCAAGGGTTGGATCGATGAGGACTCTTTGAGTCAGATTCTATCCTCCCTCCCTTCTCCTCTTTCTGCTTCTCGTGGTCGTGATCCAGGCGCTGCTTTCCGTGGTGACACGGTCATGTCAGATGCTTTGGTCTCTGATTCCGCTAGTGCTGGATCACACTCATTATGAGTGAGGTCCAACACCTTTCTATAAGCCTTTGGAACGCGAATGGTCTTCGGACCACGACCGTTCATGAGGTCTTGTCTCATTGTCTCTCCTCTACTCTCCTTTTCATCACCGAGACTTGGCTTCTTTCCCCTTCGCTCCTTCCTACTGACTGGATGCAGTATCATGTGTATGGTGTTCCTGTACCTTCGGCCAACCGTGGTTCGATGGGTGTTACTGCTCTGGTCTCTCCTTCTTGTCCCTTTCCTGTCTCTCAACTTCCTTCACCGAATCGGTATACCCTTTCGTTGAAGGTCGGACCCTTTCGCCTTCATTGTTTGTATGTACCTCCTCCTCTTTCTAACTCTGACTTTATTAATGTACTATCCTCTATTCCTTCTCTCCCCAATACTTTCATTTGTGGCGACTTTAATGCTCGTCTTGGTGACCTCACTGGTGATGCATTGGTCTCTCCTCGTGGTGCTGCTATGGCTCGCTGGCTTGCTGATCACTCCTTGACCGTTCTGAACGGCCCACTGGCTCATGGTATTCCTACCTGGGTCGGGTTTCGTGATGATCGAGAGATGAGTAGCATCATTGACATGTTTTTAACAAACGCGTCATTGATGTCTCCTCGCCTTGACATCGCGTCTGACTTGTCTCTTGGTTCTGACCATCGTCTACTCACGTTGTCTTTTCATTTACTCAGTCAAGTGCCTCTGAGTCATTGTCTGATATACCTGATACCACTCTACATCCTCGTCGATTATGGAACTTGTCTCGCCTTGGTGAACCTGATCCATGTCAACTCTATCAAGATACCTTTCGTTCGTTTTCTGCTCCATTGCTTTCTCAACTGAAGAGGTTGGTTCAACACCCTCCTTCTTCACGTCCGCCAATTGACGACCTCAACGCGTCGCTCAACAACATCATCTACCGTTCTCTTGACTCTTCTGTCGGTGATCGTCCTCCTCGTCCATCGCATTGGAAAAAGTACTGGACGCAACAACTTCAAGATGCTGCTGATTTCCGCAACAGGTGCTACCGTAGATGGCGTCGTGCCTTTGCATCGACAAAGTCTATTGGTGGCATCAACATCAACAAGCGAATACCTCTTTCCGTCAAGCTGTGGCCAATGCCAAACGTCTGTCCTGGCAAGCATTTGCAAGTCTCTCGAATCTGACTTCACTAAAGCCGTTTCCAAAGTCAAGCAACTCAATCGACGACATCAGTCATCATCGTCGTTTTCCCATCCTGATGGTCCATCTAAGGCAGTGGAGGTAATGGCTAGTCACTTGGCTTCGGTCTTTGATGGCAGTCTTCTACCTTCCACTCGTCCACCTTCTCCTCCATCTTCATCCTCTCTTGGTTTGCCTCTTGGTCTACATGGTTCGTCTCCTTCTGGTACGTCTCCCTCTGGTCCTCTGGTTCCTCTGGTCCTCCTGGTTCAAGTCACTCATTAATTCGCTCCTTTAACAATCCATATGTATATCGGTCAGCTCCCTACTCGTAAAGCTCCTGGTGCTGATCACATCAAGGCCGAGATGCTCAAGCCGATCAGTACTGACCTCTCCCACTTGCTGTCTTGGTTCTTTCCCTATGCTGTCAATGGTCTTACGTTCCTTCTCTCTGGCGGCATGCTCAAGTCTATCCAATCTTCAAGAAAGGTGATCCTTCGCTGCCGTCCAAACTATCGACCCGATCTCACTGACCTCGGTGTTTAGAAAGCTCCTTGAGCTTAGTCTTGCTCCATGGCTCGCCTCGGTGTCGGCTCGACTTGATCTGGCTCAAGGTGGCTTTCGTCCTCGTCGCTCAGCTTCTTGACCAAGCCCTATGTCTTCATGAGCTGATGCAGTCCTATATCGTCGTTCACATCGTTTTCCTGTGGTTGCATTCCTGGATATCAAGTCGGCGTACGATACCGTCGACCGGCGTTTTATGCTGGGATGCTCTCAGTCTCGTTCTGGTGCTGGTTCGTCTCCTTGTCTTCCTCTCTTGGTCCTACTCTTTGATGATGTCTCGGTGTCTGTCCTGGTGTCAAACGCATTCTTCTGCTGCTTTCTCTCCTGTCACCGTGTCTTGGCAAGGTTCTGTTTCTCAGATCCTCACGTGTACTCGGTGTACATCAATACTCTTCCTGCTTAGCTTCGTCAAGTCGCTGCTCCTGCCACCCATTTGGTTCCGCCTCTGTCGCCTCCGATGCTGGTATGGTCCCAGTCAACTCTCTCCTCTTTGCTGACGATGTCGCAGTCATTGGCTCTGGCAAAGTCAGTCAAAGAGATGCGCAGCTCTGTGAGGATCACTCGTTGTCTCTTGGATATCGCTGGAATCCTCTGAAGTGTGCGGTGCTCACACCACCCACTTCCTCTCATCTTCCTCGTCTAGTCGCCTCCAGTTGTACGGTACTCCTCTGCCTTTGGTGGATGAGCCGTATATCTTGGAGTGCCCTTCGTCAAGTCTGGTCTCTCTGCTCCTTCCTTGGTTTCTCTCCGGTCTCCTGGTGTCATCAAGGTTATGGCTATCCTGAACAAGATGGTGTCAATCGTCAAGGTTTCTCTCTGCTGCTCTGCTCCCGAATCTATGCTACCTTTGTTCGCCCGAAGTTTGAGTATGGCCTAGCCATATCTCGGCTGACGGCAACCGACCTCAATTCTATAGAAGGTTTACAAGATCGCTGTCTTCGTCTCTTGGTCGGTGGTCATCGTACCTCGTCCACTACTATTATCAAGCACATTACAACACTGCCATCTATGCGCCACCGCATAGATGTGCTTATCACTCGCTACTGTCTACGTGCTCGTTCTCTTCCTGTTTCTTGCTTGCTTTCTCTGCTGTCAACAACACTACCTGTCTCTCGCATACAAGTCCATCTTCAAAGAATCCGCTCTTCTTGGCCTTGCCTTCTCCTCTTCCGTCCTCCGATGCTCGGCTCAAGACCTTCTTTCGCCAGTATCGTGAGCGTCAAGTCATTCTCTCGTCACCTCCACTACTCCAGGTTCTCTTACGCGCATGTCGCCCTGCTTTGGGGTTTGATCCCATCTTATACGTTCCTGCAACCCGTTGCAGAACGCTCTCTCTTGGTTCGTTGGCGTCTTGGCTGCTGCCAGGTAACCCGAAGACTGTCCTTGTGGCCTTGATCGTCGCTCTCGTCGTCACTTCCTAGAGTGCGACCTTATACCCTCGTTCCTCTGTCCGATCTACCTCGCTGTCCTCCTTGGTCTTATCCCATTGACTATGCTCTCCTCTTCGTTGCCTCTTGGTCGCTCAGCTCGCTGTCCTCCTGGTGGTCATCTCTCTTGTTGATGCTCTGGCATATTCAACGTCTCTGCCGTCCTGATAGCTTTATGCTATTGACTCTTCTCCTGGTGCCTTATGGTATTCAAGTTCTTCTCGTAGCCCTGACTGAAACCCTTCTTTGCCTGTCTCCTGCTGATCCCCCACGGAAGTAAAGCCATCAAAGTTCCTTGCCGTTGGGTTGTGACAGTAGGTCAGCTAAGTTGTGGAAGTAGGCAGCGAATCTCATCTTTCTTCTTTATCTTTTTTTGGAGTTTTTCTGTTTCTCAGGCTCCTTTTTTGTATCTTATTCTTATTTTTTTGTACTTGAAGATGCAACAATGACTTTTTAGTCGCCTGCAAATATCTTCCTATTAAATAAAAACAAAATCTTTAACCTGAGCTAAGCGACCACCTTTCTTTCGCTCTTCCGACCGTTACACAAGGTATTTATTTTTGCTCATCTTTGAACTCGATTTTCACCACCAATACGATACATCCATCCACCGTTTTAACACCAAAAAACGCGCCTTTTTTTTCTCTACGACATATATTTTTTTCAGTCCGAATACTCTTATTTTGAATATTTTAGACATCACCCATGTCCCAACATTTCACCCCTGCTAATTTGCAGATGTCGCCAAATGCCATTGCAAATGTCGACATGTCGAACCCAAATGACATTTCAAATGTTTTCAAATACCTTCTGAATACTGTTAACACGCTCAAGAACCTGTTACGACTCACGACGACATTTTAAACGAATTGTCCACATTGCGTAATGAAAATGCAACATTAAGGCCGAGATTCCGACCGTTACACAAGGTATAGTACGCGTAATCAACTTTGAACTCGATTATCTCGCCCAATACGATACATCCGTCAACCGTTTTAACACCAAAAAATCCGCCTATTTTTTCTCTACAACATATATTTTTTTCCGACTAAAAACTTTAATTTTCACCATTTTTCGACATCTCCCATGTCAGAACATTCTACCCTTGCAAATTTGCAAATGTCGACATGTCCAACCCAACCGACCTCACGCAAGCTGTACAGTATTTATTAAATACTGTACAAACCCTCCAACATCGTGTTACAACCCACGACGACATCTTGGCCGAACTCCATGCATTGCGATCTGAAAACACATCTCTTAAAGCCGAGATTGCGAATTTGAAGGCGCAATTGACATCTCCTTCTAACAACCTTGCCACTGCACCTGTCTCCTCTGTTCTGTATCTTTCTGTTGCTGTTCCTTCTGCTCGTGAACAAGTTCCCACTGCTATGGTTCCCACCTATAGTGCCATTGCTGCTCGTAACGCTTCGAAACCTGCTTCCAAAAAGCGTAAGCTTGCTGCCAGCCATACTTTCTAGTCGATTGACGCCACCGCTCCTCGTGGGTTTGAGTACTTGTGTTGTAGAACAGTAACTGATTGTAGTAGACATTGATAAATATAAGTCTTAATACAAGATCATAATTAAATAAAATAAAAATATAAGTTTATTTAAATAAGATCATACAATCAATTCCAATTAAACATATTCTTTTAGAATATGTTTTGTATTAATGAGAGTTCTTTGATAAGAAGAAGTATCAACTAAAATAACAAGATCCAATCCAATATCAGGAATATTGCTAATCCTTCACATAATTGAAATAACGCGTAAAATAACGTTATTCAAATCAGTGAGGAATTCCCAGAATAAAAGATAATCTATGACAGACATACAAAAGAACAAATGAAAAGTTTTCATAATCATAATTATAGATGACACTTGCTAAAGTACCTGAATATTAGAAGAACGCTTACAATAGAAGATATCAAGCCGCTCACTCAATAAGATATAAATACCTGCCTTCAATTAGAATAATTTTTACTTTAACTTAAACTGAAATAAAGATCAGTCTCAAAAGTATTCAAACTGTTTCTTTATTTTTGTTTCTACCTTTTTCTCAACAATTATTACCATTATACAACAATAATTACTGATTTACCCGCTGTTATGTTCTGGTAAAGTAGTTAAGGAAATAAAAATAAAACCAAAGAATACTTTTTGAGACTGAACTTTATTTAAGACAATCTTAATTGTTAAAAAGAAATCATTACAAAGTCTACTATTTATATTCTTCTATCAGTTGGCGGGTAAATGAGTAGTTATGAGCGTAGATCCAATAATTGACATGTTTGATTGAAGAATGATCACTGAATCGATTATGAACATTTTTAATTCGTTGCTTTTATAGATCTTATTGTTCTTTAACTGATCTGGGAGAATGGTTCCGTCTTCATTGAGAGGAAAGATAAATTTATATGAAATGCCTCCAGTCAGATCAAAGTTGACTAGGTACCTGATCCATTATTATTCATTTACAGAAATGATGAATAGTAAAGATCATGACTTATTATTGTTCATGTTTACTTTATAGAATGAATCTAATAGTGATAGTTTTATATAAAAAGAAGAAGAATATATTTTATTTAATAAAGATTTAAATTATTATCTTTTATCAATTTTAATATACTTCTTTTAGTTGTGATTATTCAATGTCCGTTATCATCAGACGCTGTTCTACAACAACGTGCACCCCAAGATGCATCTCCAATGAGCAAAGCAAGCTATGGTGCTATTGCTGCCAAAGCTGCTGCTACTGCTACCACCAATTCTCGTCGCCCACCTAGCAAGAAGCGTAAGCTTGCTGCCAGCCATACTTTCCAGCTGGTTGATCCCACTGCTCCTCGTGGTTTTGAATACCTATACTTGCACAGAAACCGCAAGCTGTCGCGTTCCGAAGTTCGTCGCAACTTACGTCTGCTTAGTCTTGACCTATCCCGCGTTCTGATATCTGCTTCCCTGGTCCCAAGGTCGTTGGTCTTTTGGTTCATGTCCTTTACAAAGAAGAGGAGGTTTCTCTTCTCTCTGCTGCTAAGGTTCCGTTGGTTGATAGTTTTGATCCTCTGGATCCTGTCAACTTGGCGGATCCTGAGCTCCAGCTGTTAAGGATACATAAGATTATAGTTACTTTATTTTAATAAAGGAACCAGATATGATCCTGAATAATATGTTGACATAACTTGGAATCATTTATAACATTATTCCCAACACAGATCAATAAAATACTTTGATTAGATTTTTATATTAAGCTTTATTCATATTAACTTCACATAGTCAAATAAGATGATATGGTTGTAATATAGTTTATTGATAATATGAGCATGTTGAATAGGGAATGACGATTACTTACCGGATCATCATTAGTCATGAAAACATTTATCCTGACTGAGATATTATTGTTAGCAATGATATCCAATCACGGAACTAAAAGTCTTTATATTCATCCGTACCGTCTCCTTAAATAGTCCTATGTCCAGAGTTATCTGAAACCATCCCAACAGAACAGTTGACAATACAAGATAGGAACAGGCTAAACTAATAATTAGAAATAGTAATCATCTATTCTGTTAAGTTGATTATAAATCTGTCATAATTCTTTATCCGTATCATGTCTATAATACTCTCACTTTTTACATGTAGAATCAAAATAATAGTTATCTTAACTTAATAAAGAGATATCAAGTTCTAACAGTATTTCTTTATCTTCGTTGCTATATTATATTTTACCTAAAACTTTCCTTTCCTAAACAAATAATCGCAATTAAAAGAAGTATATTAAAATTGATAAAAGATAATAATTTAAATCTTTATTAAATAAAATATATTCTTCTTCTTTTTATATAAAACTATCACTATTAGATTCATTCTATAAAGTAAACATGAACAATAAATAAGTCATGATCTTTACTATTCATCATTTCTGTAAATGAATAATAATGGATCAGGTACCTAGTCAACTTTGATCTGACTGGAGGCATTTCATATAAATTTATCTTTCCTCTCAATGAAGACGGAACCATTCTCCCAGATCAGTTAAAGAACAATAAGATCTATAAAAGCAACGAATTAAAAATGTTCATAATCGATTCAGTGATCATTCTTCAATCAAACATGTCAATTATTGGAACTACGTTGTGAAATATTCGTACTATATCTCTCGATTGGTAAAACTAATGAATAAATCAAACAATCAACGAGTCACTTTACTGAATAATGATGAGAGGAAGAGATCCCACCCAATACAGTCAAGCTATTAGTTCATAAGTCTTTGAGTGATCTCACACGCCATTAAAGAAGTTATCAAGGTAAATGCGGCACAAGAATATAACAAAATTGAAATAAAAACCTGTTTCAAAAAGTGTATACACTTTTTTTTTTTTTTTTGATTATTATTACCATTATACAACAGATTGCCTTTCCATCTGCTTTATTGTCATGTTTTAAACAAGACACCCTGCTATAGAGGCAGCAAAAACATTTATACCTTTTATTAAATTTGGAAGCTATACGGATTTGATGAATATATAGGCACTATGGGTTATCCTTTTTGGTTAAAACTATTTTATCAGTTTCTAGCCCAAGAGGTACCCTATGTGCAAAACATATGTTACTTTATTGTAATTAAGCGATCTTTGAAGTGAAATAAATAAAAAGTCATATTTAAAGAAGAGGGTTTTAGTAAAATTGAAAGCTTGCTTTATGATGAACAGGTTCAAAAATTGAGACGATAAATGTACTGCTTAGACAGAAAATACTAATTTTAACACGATTGTCAATATCACCAAATTGAAATTTATTCCAAACAAAAAAAATGATACAAATGATTTAGATGCTTTGATGAATGCTAGATATAGAACAATTGAATAAGACTCTAGAGAACATGTGTCTGTGATTTTATATTTATTTGCATATGATAATGTAAGCAGTTTATGAATCTTTATTAACAACAGATAGCCCATTATAGGCAATTTGATTTATTTAAATTCTTTTAATGACAAAAAAAAAAAAAAAAAGGGGGGGGGCAAGTTATGCTAACCTTTGCAAATATATCGCGACTAAGTCGAAGACGAAGAATAAGAATAAAGACTGCACCAACCAAGTAAGCGACACCGGTAAACATCTTGTAGCTAAAGTAAGGAGTGGAGTTCACCCCGCTCTCAATAGCACCAGCAATATTGGGGCCAAATACGGGAACAACGTTTGTGAGCAGCAAAAGCGATAAACCCGAGGGAAACTTTTTCATTCCAAGGATTGAGGCAGTGATGGGGGAAATTTGAGCAAAATAGGCGCCACTGGTAAGACCAAAGACAGCAGAGAATGCCATCAGGCTTCCATAGCTGTTGGCGAATGTCCAGATGAGAAGTGAGCTAAGGCCGGTGATGATGGTAAATATCAAATTAGAGTTGATTTTTTCCAATACGATCCAGCAAGAAAGCCAATCATGATTCGACCAACAAAGTTACCAGCAGCACTAACGGTGACTGTAGATGAGCCTTGACTGTCAGAGAGGCCAATGTGGGTAGCATAAGAAGGTAAGAAAAAGTAAGGAACAAAGTAGCCAAATAAACCAATGTTGGATCCAATACAAAACAAGAGATAATCAACATTCTTAAGAACACTGAGATCAATCATTTGAGATAGACGCTTTCGAGTTTTTGGGGCAGGATTTCTTGTTCTTACCAAAATACAGGCTAAAAATCACAAAATAAGCAAATATAAACCCAAAACACGATACGTCCAACCAGGGCCCAATGAGCTATTGATAGAATTCATGATATTAGGTATGACTAAGCCACCGATACCGGAGCCACTAGCAGCCATTCCAAGTGCAAGACCTCTACGTCGATTGAACCATTGAGGAGCTACCCCCCCATCATAGCCATGTAAACACAGGAAGCACCCAAACCAAACAATATGCCTTGAGAGAGATACAAGTGCCAAACTTGAGAACTAAGACTTGCCATTTCCAAAGCCAAGGAAATAAAGATGGTACCAATAATCAATACAGGACGAATGCCCACTACAGATACCAAGATTTGGGAAAAGGGACCGCCGAGATTCATGAAAACCAACGCAAGAGTACCAACAAAACTAAGATTAAGCGAGGCATTTTGAATATGATCAAACATGTATTGTTCATAGTAATCTTGCATGACACCTATAAAAAAATAAATAGATAAAAGATGGGTTCTCATCCAATAGCTGAATCCAGTGAGTTTATTTCAAATCTTACCCCTATAACAAAATGGTTAGCATAACATAACAGTATACTTGTAATCATACCAACTAGTGCAAGTACCAAATGTTGTCACTTGAACTAAAAATGCGCCTAATACAACAAACCACCATAGCCACCGTCAGTTTGATCATCTTCATCATAATAGAAGGTAATGAATCTTCATTTTGATCTTTTACTTTTTCATCCACTTCAACTATAAATATTCAATCCATCAGTCATGGCTTCACCACTTGTCGCTTTCTTTTTTGTGGTAAACATACTTTCGTTTACATCTGAGCTTGATTCACTGTTATTTCGTATTTCAAAAGAAGCACTAGCTTCAGTAATGAATTATCAGGTGGATGATCTAAATTAAGGTTACATTCGATTATCATTTAAAAAAATAATTGATGGTTTTTTTTAAGAGAAACGATTAACGTACGGGGTACAAGAGATTAAAAAAAGTGGATTGATATTCTTGTTGGATAAAACGACTTGGTTTGACCCAAAAAAAAACAAATTCTTTTCTGAATAAAAGAAGATAAAAATCCAAGTTGAAGCACAGGGTTCCCTTCTTTTATCCTTTTTATTATTATTCTAGATCTGATAAGCTTTCTGCTGAGCAGAAATTAGCAAGCCAGAATTCTCTTTTGAGATACATGCTCTATAAATAAATAAATAAAATATAATTGATCGTTTTCTATCAGTGGTGCCACATACTATTTGAAATGCTTGTCATTAGAGTTTCTTTATGTCTTTCCTACTTGCAATAGGAAAAGCATGATTTGAAATATTATCTTGACACAACATTGTATTATTTAGACATCCTTTTTTTTTTTTAAAAAAAAAAGAAGGCAAAGTTCAAGTCTTATTAACGGATAATTAGATTAAGTCGCTAGTATGTTTTTGGAAGTTTGTATGTTTTGTAAAAATGTGTAAATTATGTCATTACGAATTTTTTTTCCATTGACTATTTCTTAATAGCAACTGGTTCATAGATTCTATGCATTGGCCGAAAACTGTACGCATTCATCACAGCATATTATTATTGATAGCAAAAGTAAAATTTGTGGGATTACACCACTCGACAAAAGCAGGCATATGAAGTACATTTTCTTCCGCTACTCTGCCAAGATGACGAAAAAAAAAAAAAAAAAAAAAAAAAAAAAAAAAAAAGAGGAGAGTTGCACTTGACTAGGAAGGAGGATGAGTACATGGTTACGACCTGGAAGAAAAATAGAAATAAAGAGCCACGGGAAAAAGGTGAGGAGATGTCTTGTACTTTTGACCAAGAATAAGAATTGAATTAAGCTTGATCATTCTAGTTGAAACAATTGATTTTGTTGGATTTGATGATAAATGGAGTAATAACTGTTTTTTTGGGGGATAAATTGAGTTGTAAAAATTGAAGATGCAATTGTAAATGTCACATGTTGTTAGCTAAATCTATTGTTGAAATAATATGCATTGAATTTAAATTGTCAAAAGGGAAAGGCTTTTAATCCAATGGTTGAATACGAATTAGATGCATGGATCATTTGGATAAAGCTTGTAAGGTTGAATTGTTTCCTTTTTCTCTATTTTAATTGCCAGTTTGTACATTACTAAATGTAAAAGCCTCTCTATTCATGAGAAGAAAAAATAAGTTTGGATATCAAATCATATCTTCTGTATGCAAGGACAAAGATGAAGAACAAAGGATTTGAAAAGCCGTTGTTTTTGATAGTGTTTGTCCTTCTTGAATATCCTACTTCTCACAAATCATATTTCTTTTAAAGTGCCTCCTCTTTTTTGTTTGGTGGCCTGGTATAGATTACATTCTGTATGAAATAAACTGTCATCATAACCTCTACAGCTACGACAGAGATTTTTAAATCGATTGCCTCAAAATCCTAACTAGGATCTATTTGTCTAATCTCTTCACTGCTCCTTTTCCTTTGATTTTACCTTTGATCTACAAGGGCTTTCAGATTCTTTTAAATCTTACTTTTGACCTAGCTATGCCGAAACAGCGTCTACAGGATACTATATGCTAACTAGGACCGTGTAAAATTATAAATAAGTAAAAGAATCATTTAATCGTAAACAATAATGCTAAAGTTCATTCAATTTCTGATAATCTATCTTTGGAATAAAATTTGTTGACTGTGTAAATATTGAATATGACAACATTGACCACATGGTTGAACGCAAGTTTAATATTATCGACAGTCATGCCATCTTCTTATGTCAGTACAATTATTATTGGAACAGACTCATTTAATGAATGTCTTAAAAGTACTGAAAAAAAGAGCAGACATTTCTATTCTAGATAAAGCTTATGAATCAAATATTCCATGAACCGATATAAAAGAAAAAAGAACAATTTTTTCAATATAACTATTAAGCCATTTAAAGAAGCAAACAATAAAATAAAGAAGTATACAACATCAAAGAGATTATCTCACATCTTCCAATGCCAAAGAACTATGTTGTTAATATAAAGTGATATCCAGTAACATGCACCTTACAACCTAAGTTAATGGATATCATAAATGGTTAATTAAATGAAGGTATTATTCCAACGACACCTTCCAAATCAAGTTTGTCAGTGAGAATACAAGAAAAGTTTGGACGGCACTTGGACGGATACAATTCGATTAATGTTGGGGCTCTAGAATGTTAAACAAGGTCATACCAGCTGATAATCATCCACTTTTACTAATAACATAATTAATTCAGTGTCTGCTGCAATCATTTTTAGCAATGCTAATTACAGTAATCCTTAAGTGAAAGACAGTGATTGCAACCAAATATTGATGTCTACTGTTCGTATAGTCCTTGGTGAATCAATATCCTATGGTGTCGTTGGGATATGAGGAGAGCATGGGAAAGGCACATGAGGTCTATTATCAAAGTCGTTAATTCTACAGTGAAAATTGTACAAGTCCATGCACACTAAAGTTATTTTAAATGCAGTGAATATGTTGTCAATTTTGATTCTTTTAAAAATGAGTTTCAGAAGAGTTCTTTGTCTTTTTTTTTTTTTTTTTTTTTCAATTATAATATGAGTAAAAGACAATCATGGGTTCTGAGATATTTGCAGATAATGAAGTGAGAAAAAAGAAAGGAAATAGTGCTTGAAAACTAGTGAATGAGTCTCTATGTAACCTCTTTATTAGATTTCAAGACGAGAGAGAGAACCCATTTAATCAAACTACGCCTTTATATAGGAAATGAAATTATTCAGGGACCGAAGTGAGTTCAAGGTCAATTTTAGTATTGAGCTTGAACAATATAAACATTGTATATGAGCTTTTAAGGAATATGTAATAAGTGATATTATGTATTCAGTACTTGTTATTTCTTATATAAGATCTGAGTAATCTCATACGAATAATAGTATTTAATGAGGTAAATACGACAGGTTCATTCTTGGAGAAAAGTTGTGCATTTATTACCAATAGTTATGTTAAGCTATGTCATAACCAGTTAAAGTCTATTAATTTGGTTGTTCTAGAAATACTCGTGTGGATAGAACGATTCATGGTTTTTCACAAGCTTTATTATCGACAAGACCCTGTACATATTCAATTTGTTGTAAAATGAATGTTTTTATCAAGAAAAAAAAGAAGAGCAGATAATACAAGCTGTTTGATTTTTTATAAAATGTTCTATTGAAACAGTTTTTTAGAGGTGAACCCTTTTCTCAATCCTGCTTTTCAGAATAACTATCTTTCTGGTTATTCATGCCCTGATGAAATGAACTATGCAAGCACATCTTTGTTTTTAGAGTAAATAGGTTCCTTACACTGCCAGAAAAGTTAATTTTTTATTGTCTCAGTGAATAGACAAGTTTTTCTTTTGAAAAGAATAAGCTTGAGATATTGAATGACAAAGAACTCAAATAGACTATGTATGACAGTGCCATTTCACCAAATAGACAGAATCAATAAATATTTTCTTTGTGGCTGCTCACAAATGAGATGTATTTGAAGACATCCCAGCCTGTGCAACATCGGTTCCTCAATTATCAATTTTATAAAACAAGACGTGGTTTGTATCTAATGGGTTCTTTCTCAATGAAGAGGTACAAGAGACTCATCGATTATGAAGTTTCCTTTCATATCTATTTTACTTTTAATCGACTACAAACTATAACACCACATGCTTTCTTCACTCGTCCTAATGGTCCGGCGATGGCAGTGGAAGTAATGGCTCATCATTTAGTTTCTCTCTATAATGGTCATTGTTTCCATCTAACTGTTCATCGATTCTCTGATTCATCTTCTCACTATCTGCCTTTTGTTCCTTCTAGTTCATCTCTTGGTTTGTCTCCTGGTGCTGCTGCTATTACATCTTCATTAACTCATTCACTATTCAATCTTTTCGCCTGCAACATTGATTTTTACTCATCGATCAATTACCAATACGCAAAGCTCTGGTGTGATCACAAAGGCCGAGATGCTCAGCCGATCAGTACTGACCTCTCCCACTTGCTGTCTTGGTTCTTTTCCTATGCTGTCATGGTCTTACTCCTTCTCTCTGGCGGCATGCTCAAGTCTATCCGATCAAGAAAGGTGATCCTTCGCTGCTGCCCAACTATCGACAATCTCACTGACCTCGGTGTTCAGAAAGCTCCTTGAGCTTAGTCTTGCTCCATGGCTCGCCTCGGTGTCGCTCGACTTGATCTGGCTCAAGGTGGCTTTCGTCCTCGTCGCTAAGCTTGACCAAGCCTTATGTCTTCAGAGCTGATTGCAGTCCTACTATCGTCGATACCATCGTTTCCCTGTGGTGGCATTCC